>JACXGM010006066.1:0-33593 GCA_016801145.1 Umbra pygmaea
GTTGGTGTGGACTTTACGTGTGTGAAAATGAAAGTGAAACCAAACGTCGACACAGCTTTATGAAACGAACTAGTTTCATCGTATCGTTTAGTGTGGACTTTGCACCCGAGTGAAATTGTACACAAAGCTGGTGCACCCGGCAGCTGTTGTTGATCTGTTCTGTATGCTGTTTAGACATTAAAACAAATCCGTGAAAAAATTTTTTTTGTATATTTAACAGGTTACAGACACTCTTCAATTTAATTTTTTTATTTAAAGCCAATTGAATCTTATAATCTTATCAGTTAACGGTTAATAATCGGTTAACGAGTTCCGGTTGTCGGTCAGGAAAATTACCCGAAATGAGCATCCCTAGTGCCAGTACCCGATTTTGATCTACTGTCGGCTGAACTGATGATTAAATCCCCCTTATTCATCATATGCAAAGGAATATAGCTAGTTAACCCTTGTGCAGCTGTTTTTTTTAAACAGGTCGTTTTCCCTAAAAGCCTTGAAAAAAACAGAACAGATAAAAGTTTTGGCTGATAAAAAAAATGGGTTCTGTCAGAATGAAATCAGTGAACCCACTATTCTAGCCTAATAAAAACCACGTGAAGCTAACATGATTATATGCAACTGATTTTAATTTATCCCCTTTCATGCTAGCTACAAACTTACCAAGGCTAACGTTAGCTGCTGACGAGTGTAAAGTTAACTAGCGTCACATACTGCGATGTTTCTGTTATTCTAACATTCATTTCCGGAGCATCAGAGAGCAACGCAGGCATATCAGTGGCGCCAAAATGAGGCACAGAAATCCGCATTGCTATTCAGTCCGGTAGGTAAGGGTAGTTAAGGCACAGGTGCCATATTAGCAGCGGGTCTACTCTGTACCAACCATAGACTGTTACCAACCCTAGCAACGACGCTAGCAAAGCAAAGCCAGTCCTTCACTAGCCTATGGTGCGGTGGTCTCTTAACTACAACTTCTTTCTCTGCATTGAGTTGACAACCCTCTCAAATATAGACACACAAACGGAACAAATAATAAAAGTCTCAGATCCACTGTCTGTGATTGCAAAATTCTAGTTTAATTATTGTGACATGACAGCTATCAATATCCAAAGTAGCCGAAAGTCATGTCGCCAATTCATTTTTTTTCTCGAAGTTGGCAGTAACATGTCATACGTATTTTTCAGTAAATAGGATTTATAAGAATTTAATCCTTACTGTTTTCTCAGAGGAACAGCTCCTTCCTTAGTCACTGGATGAGGTCTGCTCACTCTGCTGGTAATTGACTCTAGGAGCAGCGTGCATTGTACACGTGTTCCACAACAACACCACCAGGTCCTGGCAACCAGGCTGCCCGCAAGGTGCGCCTGCTTATTAACCGGTTTGATATTGGCCAATGCCGATTATTTAAAAAATGCCAGAAGATCGGTAAATTGGTCGACCCATAATTGTTTATCGCAATAATTTCTGGGACAATTTATCGTCCAGCAAAAATTCATGACAGGCCTAGTCCTAGGGCTGGGTAATATTATGTAATGTTATTTTTGTACTTTTTACAACTCTGATTGGGACCACCTACCATGTTGTAAAGAGGGGGGAAATCATTAGCGATGTCATTTTCTTGGTTAGACACACAGAGACAATAAACCCTGCATTTATGTAAGGAAACACAATAGTATTTATTTTTACAAATTTAGTCTGGGCCAGTAGAATTTAAAAAAAGAAAGTTAGCATTTGACCCAGTCTACTGACATTAAAATTTCAAGTTCACCATAACAATCATGTATTATGTTCCTGCCTCACCATTTGAAAAAGCTAAATAATTTCTCTGCACACAGCTTAACAAAAATTGAAATGAAAATATTTTTTAAACCTTACATTTTGGCTTGAATGTGAGATATGTTGCTTATATATGCGTAGTAGAATCACTATCACACCTCATTTTGAAATTACACGTTTAAAAGCAAATGGTTTAGATTACGTGGATACAAAATTCAACAAGGCAAATTGGACATCTGGATTGATCTCTGCTAGGCAAACTGCCAGACCAATCCTTTTCACACTTGCTTGTAATTACTACTGCCAAGTGTTTGAGAAATAACTTGTTAAAAAACATTATTTGTTGTTTACATTATATTATCCTACAGAGAGTCTTTCACCTTCGTCGTATTCTACGAACAGATACAGTAGATACTTCCGGAATACACAGGTACAATTAAAATGTTGTATTTTTATAACAGATGTATCATTACCAAGATTCATAATTGGTACATAAATACCTGACACCAACAACACACAATGACAGATATTCCACACGAACTGACACATTCTACTGACACACACACACGATGTAGCCAAACGTATGTGGACAACTGAGCATCACACCCACACAAGCTTGTTCAACATCCCATTCCATAACCATGGGTATTATTACAGAGTTTCCCCCCGCCTCCTTTAAAGGAGAATTCCGGGCGATTTCAACACGTTGCGTTGTTAGGACATTTGGAGTGCTGTCAGTAGCGAGACAAACTTAAACAATATGTATTGCCTACACCGTGTTATCAACCACAGCAAATCTTTTTTTTTGTGGAAAAGATACGTTTTGGACTAGTGGATTGTATGCGTTTGACAATCGACTAGTGTGGACTTCACCGGAAAACACAGAGATATTTGGACTGGCTGATTTATCACAACTTATTTGCATTTCTTTCACATCTACTGCAGTCAGATTCAGTGTGTTCACTCTGAAGGAATCACTGCACATGGCTATGCACTTGTAGTGACATATCAAACATGTTAAGAGGCTAAAAGCACGTTTTAAAATGTGCCCCGTTGCAACATAACAGGAGTATACTGGAGCAGGAGGATAACATGATGTAGGCAACACAGATTGTTGGATTTTGTCTCGCCACAGACAGCAACTCCAAAATTCCTAACAACACAATTGCCCGGAATGTTGAAATTGCCCGGAATTCTCCTTTAAGGCCATAAAAGCTGCCACTCTTCAGGGGAGACATGCCCAAAGATTTTTTGTTTATCTGTTGGAATTTGTGCCCATTCAGCCAAAAGAGCATTTGTGAAGTCAGGCAATGATGTTGGATGAGAAGGCCTGGCTCGCAATCACCATTACAATTCATCCCAAAGATGTTCATTAAGGTTGAGGACAGGACCTTGTGCAGACCACTCGAGTTCCTTCACACCAAAGTCATTTAACCATGTCTTTATTGACCCCACTCTGAGCACTGTGGCACAGTAGTGCTGGCGCAGGTAAGGGCCTTCCCCAAACTGTTGCCAAAGTTGCATGCACTCAATCATCTAAAATCTCTTTGTATCCTGTAGCATAAAGATGACCCTTCACTGAAACTAAGGGGCCTAGCCCAAACCCTGAAAACAGCCCAAGACAATTATTCCTCCTCCACTCCATTAGTAGGGGTGTCCACATAATTTTGATGTAGTGTATCTAATCAACCAACAAACACACACTGTCACATATCTCACCAACACAAACAGACCAGAAAAGCTGCCACTTACTGAGGGTAGTGGAACTCTGACGGTAACTCTGGTGCTGCTATCATTTCTCTAACATGTCTGATCCAACTCAAATAAGAACAGGCTTCTGATCCTCAGTGTCCACAAGGCAGTGGAATGGTAGCATACAACCTGGAGGAGAAAAGAAATTGAAATAGAAATGCATAGAGTTATATTTAGAGAGGAACAGAGCTGCATGGATCATTGGAACTGAAATTCAAAAATGTGCACTGTGCATTTTCCTGAACAGATCCCCATAGCAATTGCTCTTGACAGAGGAAGAAAAAAATATGAAAATACTGCTTTCACACATGGTAACAGGGGGCAGGCTTTATCCCTCGTGACACAATCAGCTATAAACTCATTGGATTACCATCACCCCTGTTTCTAAGAAACGTCACCAGAGGCTGGACAGAGGAACTTCCCCCATAACCAAATAAGGGAATGTCAAATCCAACCTCCAGTAGAGGTCTCAACCAATCAGAATTAAATAACAAAGTAGTGAAAGACAACAAGCCATAACATCAGCTGGATAAATTAGAGAGAGTGAAATACTTGAACATGATTGACAAATTACCATAACAATAGAAATTATTACTTATATTTTCTGTCAATTGTGAACAGTAGCAACTCTTTAGGCATGTGTGTTGCACTATAAGAGGCGAATGTAACTCCACAAAATCAGGTGACTGCAGGGTGTGTCTTGTCTGTGATAGTTGGGGAATGCTATACTAACGAAAGATTACAATACAGAAGTGTCATTCAAACTAAAGAGTACAATACATGTGATTCAATCAAAAAATGAAGTGTGATAACGGCCAAGTTAAGCTGCAATGCACTGTACAACAAAACTTCTAATATCTATGTTGACAACTGAGATGTCTTAAAAACGTGAAGTCTGCAACAAGAAACACAATCTTATCACAGACTGCACGTTTTAGGACATCGCTTTACTCTGACAAATCAATTATGTTTTAGGTTAGTCAAGCGTAATATTCTTATACAACAATTTGATATATTTTTGAAACTAGAAAAACATTGGGCTGGATTAATTGAAAATATAAACCCAAGTAAATACTGTACCTACCGCGCTAAAGTGTTTGAAATGGGTCAAATACAGTCAGCTAGCTACATGCTACAATGAGACAACTGCAGTAGCCAGCGACATCCTGTGTTTTTTATTGCTTAACCGGAGGACCCAGTCTATTCCCGCTGGCTGGCTACGGAAAGCTTTGATGATGGGACTAAAAAGTGGCGCCAAACCCGGGTGTCTGGGCTACACACACTAGTTAAAAACGACACTAGTACTACTGTCAAAACAGAAAAAACACACGAGGAGCCTCCTCAACCAGACTACCATTGTCCATGTAGTGTGACAGAGGCAACGGTCTGTGACTGCCACTGTCAAGCCCTGACACCGGTATGTTGGCATAGGGGTTGCCCACACTGGCTTTTTCCAAAGAGCTAACCAGCTAATTTAGCTCAACATCAGCTGTCATCAGAACGTCACCATGTACGTACCTGAAAATAATAAGGTCTGGTATTCCGTAAGTAACCAGGTCAACACCCTGGAACTACTGTACCACCCACCTCCTGAACACTAGTCAGCCAACCAGACAGTGTACTAACAAGTCAAACACCCCGTAACACATCTCCATGTTGACTGGGTAGTTAGCTGACGGGCTAACATAGCAGCAGCTTACAGTTCTCCATCTTGCTAAGCTAACCTACTAGCTTCTAACCCCTGACGGCTGAACGGATCAAATCTCTCAACAAAACAGCGGATGTTTCGTTCACATTAGCTCGATAACTAACACTATAAGGCCCTGGAAGTCCGTTTACCTACCTAGATAACTACCTAAGCTAGCTTCACTGTTTCTGCAACACACTTGTTGTTGAGCAACCATAAAACCATTTACATAAAAACATCTCGTCCTTGCGTCCTCCATCTTGCCTCGGGAGTTCCGATAATAAACTCCTCCGCGGAGAAGCGTTTGTTGTCTGTAAACAACCACTGATAGATTGTAGACTACCACACACACTACAGTACATTTCAACGGCTCAACTTTTCCACATACGTTACAAATATTCTCGACTAACTAGAAACAAATGAGCACAAATAAAGCCGGTTAATGTTAGCTAAGTTGCCGTACGACTTTCCGTAGCCAGCTAGCCTCCGCACTTTTCAGCAGCCTAGCATAGCTGCTAGTTAGCATCGAGGCTAACTAGCTACCAACAAAATAGCTAGAAACCAACTAACTTCGAGATTCCACTCCGCCATTTTAATACTTACCCCTTATCCAATTTATTTCCAATCGAGTTACTACTTTGTTGAGTCGCTGTAGGTTTTATCACAATTTCGTTGCAATCCGTCAAATGAGTTTGAAACTGGCGGTCAGAGGCGGTTTTGGACGCTCTCTCACCCCGCCACTTGCTCCGTAGTAGGGTTTGTTTCGATGATGAGGGGGGAGGAAAACACTTGGTCCACAGCTGCCCCCTAGCGGCCAGAGAGAATAGTCTCAATGCCCCGTGACCGTGAGTGATCTGACATCTAGCGGTTATTTAAAATGTGTGCATCGGCCAGTAAAATACAAGACCGATGGGGATGGGTAATAATAAATACAATATTGGTGCAAGAAATGTCTGAGTAATTTATGGACTTTACTTTTACCTATATAGTCCCATATGGTCCTTTGTGTGTGTGTGTGTGTGTGTGTGTGTGTGTGTGTGTGTGTGTGTGTGTGTGTGTGTGTGTGTGTGTGATGTTGTACCCAAGCACGTAAAAGGGATTCCACTTCCAGTATCTCTGCCTGACCTTCAAGGAAAAACTATTTCGTTCTTCTACAAAAAAACAATGTTGTTCTTCTACAACATACATGAAATTTCAGTAAAAATAATAAAAACTGTTAAAACATTATTATTTATTTAAATCTTTGTCAGAATAAACTTGCACTACAAGCAAAGAAAGGATTCATATAATTTATCTGTTACTACCACAAATGAAAGTTCAGTAAAAGAAAAAAAAAAAGTGTTAAAACATTAGTATTTATTTTTTAAATGCTTGTCAATATAGACTTGCAACACAAGTTAATTGAGGAAAGATTGATTTTAGAAATACATAATTTAAACGGGTACAATATTTGGATGTGATCTCACAACTAAACATTTTAATGAAGTGGGTGTCAGTTATACAAATACAGAATAGAGAATACTTTATTCACCCAGATTATACATAAATAATCATAAAAACGGCTCCAATGTTGAAGTAGGCTATTACTTTTCCATTCAAACTTTCAATAATTTGATTTGCAAATCAACATGGTAAATTTAGTAAAACTCATTAATAACAACACATATACATATATATATATATATACACACACACACATTATATATATATATATATATTTATTTATTTATTAAATAAAGACATCGAAAAACATGGAAATTCTGGATAAAGAAATATACACATAAATAGTAGATGAGAAGGCACTGAGAAGGCAACTTATTAGCTGCTGAAACAGTACAGTACAGGGAATGTTGCCTAAGTGGACAAAAGCCACAACCACTTGGATTTCTTCTCCAGAATGAATGACCAGAACGATCAAACAGAATAGCAGATTTCAATTCAAACAGGGTTTTATAGGTCTATGGCCTGTTAGTATAATTTTACCCCAGCCAATTGAGTCTTGGGTACTCTAGTGTTCACCTAACTAGTACATTACACTATCACACAACAAAGTGTTGATTACTATCTTTATACTCAAAAAAATAAAACCTAATTCATATATACAGTAGACCCATCTCCTATATAATATGTCTATGTACATTTTATAGTAAGAGAGCATGATAAAAAACATTTGCGAAAGCAAAGCAGCATTGCCATTTAAAATGTTTCAACCTCCCAGGCTGCATTTGATTATGTTCATTAGGATATAAACAGCAAATCACAAGGCAACGCTTACACAGGTAGCCCTATTCTGATTCAAAGGTTACACCAAATGTTGAACAAAAAAAATCACAAAAGAGCTACCTAAGTAAATGTAGCCACAGTGTGTCACAGCACGTGTGCTGATCCAGGATCATTTGCCTCGGAATCCTAATGATTAAAGGGGGAAGACCTGATCATAGGACAGCTTCTACTCAGAATAAATATTAGGAGATGTAGGTCTTGATCTTCTGTGTAATGACTCCACAGCAGATCGGACATTTGTCAAGGGCCTCTGAACACTGCTTGCAGACAACCAGGTGTCCACAGGGGATGATCACAATGCTGATGTCCCGGTCCATACACACTTTGCACTGTTTCTCCCTCTGCAACCTCTGTAGTTTCTCCAGAGGATCCTCATCTATAATAGATAAACAGTTTAACCAAAAATGTATTGATAATAACAACACAGAACAACACTTTGGCTTTGTTAACATTTAGTGAATCCTCAAATATGTTATAATAAGTACGAATAGCAAAGAGATTTTACTTTGTGATTGACTGGAAAACCCGCTAGATCATGTTCTAGAGGTTTTCAATGGGATTCATTTAAGAAAAATCTGTAGTTCCTTCATTTTTTCCAGAGCTGTACACTCACCAGCCACATCATTAGGTACACCTGTTCCACTGCCTATTAAGGCAAATATCTCATCAGCAAATCACATAACAATAATAATAAATAATAATAATAACTTTATTTTTATATAGCGCCTTTAAAGTAGCTCCTCAAGGCGCTTTACATAATAGAACAAACACATGTAAAACACAATAAACACAAGTAAAAAATCAAGTACATGATCACTTGTTAGCAAGTTCATGCATAGACATGGTCAAAATGATCTGCTGAAGTTCAAACAAATCTTAAGAATGGGGAAAGTGATTTAAATGACTTTGAAAGTGGCATGGTTGTTGGTGCTACAAGGGCTGGTCTGAGTTTTTCAAAATGTGCTGATGTACTGGGATTTTCCCACGCACTCATCTCTAGGGTTTGGTGCAAAAAAGAGAAAATACACAGTGAGCGGCAGTTCTCTTGGTGAAAATGCCTTGTTGATGGCAGAGGTCAGGGGAGAATGGCCAGACTGGTTCAAGCTGATAGAAAGGCAACAGTAACTCAAATAACCATTTGTTACAACCAATGTAGGGAGAAAAGCACTTCTGAATACAAAACACGTTGCTTGGTTTGATGAATCGCATTTTTTGCTGCAACATTCAGACTGTAGGGTCAGCATGGATCCATCCTGAAATGTATCAATAACTCAAGCTGGGGGTGGGGGTGTAATGGTGTGGGGGATATTTTCTTAGCAAAATTTGGGCCCCTTAGTACCAATTAAGCATTGTTTGACTGCCACAGCCTACGTAAGTAATGTTGCTCACCATGACCATTCTCTTATGACCACATTGTACCCACCTTCAAATGGCTCCTTCCAGCAGGATAACACGCCATGTCACAAAGCTCACATCATCTTAAACTGGTTTCTTAACCACAACAATGAGATCAGTCTCCTCAAATGTCCACCACATTCACCAGATCTCAAATCCAATTGAGTAGTTTTGGGATGTGGTGGAACGGGATATGCAACCAACAAATCCGCTACAACTGCAGGATACAATAATGTCAATTTGGCCCAAAATCTCAAAGGAATGTTTCTTGCACCTTGTTGAATCTATGCCACAAAGAATTAAGGCAGTTCCTAAGGATAAAGGGGGCCCAACCTAATACTAGCAAGGTGTACCCAGAGCCATAGAGAGAGAGAGTTGCATCAACTCCGTTCACTTCATCAGTCAGTTTTTTTTACAGCAATGGCGGATCATGGAGACCCTCAACAGTTCCAAACAAACTGAGATACTACCCGTGTCGCCGTAGAGAAGCAATGTTTCATCAGCTACTTACTGAGGTAATAACTTTAAAATCTGAATTACTTTTTAAACCTGCATTGCAGACACATTTTAGCTGATGTTATTGAGCGTACGTTTATAAAATCAACAAATTTAAATGTTTGAGGAAAACTAGCTAACTTAAACAGTTAACAATCAATTTACAGCACTTGAAACAGCTTTCATATAATAGATCATACCAAAAATCGCTCTTGTTACAGCTGCTCCCATAGACTTCAATGTATTAAAATCATACGCTTTTAACTTTTTAGAGACGCATGAACCACGTGACCGTACCACGTGACATTATAATTTTTTTACCCTCCATTGACGCAACTCTCTCTCTCTATGGCTCTGGGTGTACCTAATGAAGTGGACAGTGAGTGTATATCGGTCGGGTTCTATTGTAAACCTTCATACCAGTTTTGAAAAAGCGGAGCCTGGTCTAAAGAAAATAATAATATTGCATTTTCGGGACAAAATATACCTTGATTCTTTAGTGTCTCTCCATCGCTGTCAAGCCCGGTGCTGAAACAGTCATGCAGCAGAGCTTCCATGGAGCAGTATCCCGTCCCAGTCTTACTCCTCTTCTCTTCTATAATCCTTGCCACCAGGGCAGAATCCAGACCCATCTCGACTGCTTTCTGGGCCATGGCTGCGCACACATAGAAGATTGCTTGTCATTGACATATACTGTAATACTTCTGGTAATAATATTTAAAAGGTGAAAGCCATATAACTTTTGTAATGTTGTGTCACCAACTGATTTGTTACCTGTCTCATGAGTGGAAAAACCGTTGAAGAGATTTGTAGCCTGAAATCAGTAAGAGGAAAAACACTTGTATGGTAGTTATGCCAAGTTAGACCATTTTGGCTGTTTGCAATCAGGCTGTTCCTCTACTTCCCCATAGACAGATGAATTTGTGGTCATCATTTGGATGTTTCTGACGTATAAATAACTTAGAGGTAGTTTCATATGCCATAGCGGTAACAATAGTAAGCAATTGTGCTGGGCAAGGGCGTATGAGTGAGTTCCATATTGGAGGCAACACATATTTTTCCACAAGTTAATATAATAATAATAATAATAATAATAATAATATTATTATTAACAGGGGGAATACACATTACCTGCCTCTTAACATTGCCACCCCCCTACTCCTACACTCTGGTTGCTGGGCACTAGTTGGAAACTTTCTTCAAACCACTCGCTGGGACATAAAACTGGTTTCATTGACTTCATCTGACTATGGGGAAGTATCCCTTTACAGTCTGACCACAGGTTCATGACACAGAATTTAGAGCTCAGTTAGAAGTATAAAGTCATTGAGACTTACAGCGTTGTTCCTGCCATGTCCTTGGAGCTGAACACTGCTGACAAACTCTTGTCCTTTCTCAGCCAGCAGGTAACTACACCTGTTAACCCAACAACACAAATAATGGTGGTGAACTTGTGCAGAAGAAACATGAATATACAATAGCTGTTTACTTTTCATTAAGTGTGTGTGTGTTTTAGTTTAATGGATCATATCAGGACCAGAAGTCTTAATAAGGATAGTAATACTTGACTAAAGTGCCCAAATGTCCTTTTGCCAGCTCCAGTGAGGACAAAGTCATTTTTTGAGTTTGGGTTATGTTTAGGGCCAAGCTTACAATTAGGTTTAGGGTTACAATTTAGGGTACTTTCAGGTTCAGGCATGATAGGTGAGGTTTAGTGTTAAGTTTAGGCAATAAGGGAAAGTTATGTTTAGGCACAAATGTTAGAGGTTATTGAGGCTAGAGTTAGGGTGAGGTTAATGTTAGGGTTGGGTTAACATTACATGTAGGGCTAAGAATAGGGTTAAAGTTAAGTAACATACATTTTTATGTTTCCTGGTCCCCACAAGGGTAGCTGTAAACTACAGTGAGAGTGAGAGAGAGAAAGGGAGAGTGAGTGAGTGTGGTTACCCAGGGTAATATTTGGCATGCTCCTCCCAAGGCTCCTCGTCCAGCTGCCAGCCCTTAAGACCTCCACCACAGCTAAAACATGTCACAAGGTCTTGAGCACCTGCACCAGAAATGAACACATACTTTAAGATCAACCCAGACAAACACTGGCTAGGATATCTAACTATTGAATTTGATTAGTCAAATCCTTTCTAAACTCTTTTACCTGTTTTGTAGAAGCCTGCTCTGGCCAGCTTTTCATGGTCAATGGGATGTTGGACTCCTGCAAAACTACCAAGCCTCTCTTCGAAGCTCTGCATGTGGACGTGAGGAGCCCCAGGCTCCACCGCTTGCCCTCCCTGAGAGGGAATGTTCCCCACATCGTGACCCAGGATGAAGAAGCAGTTTGGGAAGTGCCTGTTGTGTTCCCCCCAGGCTGTGTCCCCGGCCTCCCAGCCCCCCAGCATCCCTCCACAGTAGAAGCACTGCACCCGGTCACTTATCCCTAAATAGAAGAGCCCTGCCTGGGCCAGCTCTCTAGGCCTGACTGGGACTGTTGAGGGCCAAGAGCCGAAGGTGTCGAAACGGGAGTCTTCGCTGGTCATGTGAGGAATCATCGGGTAGATGGTTTCATCCACCACCTCACCCCTCCTGAGGCGGAACTCCATGTCCTCTGCGGCTTCGTTGTAGGGGGGTTCGTTTATAAATGGAGCACACTGGAGGGTGTTAACTCCGGAACGATGGGTGCAGCTCAGGAACTTGCAGGCCGGTGAGGCCTAGAAACATCCCACACAGTATGATCATTTAGTGTAGTGAAAAAATTAAACATTGGCAGTCCTTGCATGATACATCTGTACCAACTATTAACACATTCACCCAGAAATAGACATAAAAATAATAACTCCAAGACAGAAGCGTACGTTTTGCACATCACCATTAGCCATCATCCTCTTTCTCACCTCAGCGTGCCTCTCCACTGGCGTGTCTTCTCCACACCAATTCTCCACAGTCTTTTGGCAGCTGAAGCAACGCACCCGATCCGCCTGCCCAGTGAAGTAGAAGCCAGCCCGGGCCAGCCTCTCCGCTGACACCTGCTGGGCAATGGGCGAGCCACGGAATGAGTCCAGCCTCACGTTCATGGAGGACCAGTCTAATGCGTTGTCTGCCTCAAGATCACTGTCTCTCCTGCTGGGGCCTAACATCATAGAGACAACACTAGGACTCCTGGGATGGTAAAAAGGGGAAAAACTGATGCCTGGAAAGAAAAAAGTTCATATGGGTTAATACACGAAAATTTGAGAGAAGCTAATAAGTATGCTATCAGAAATTTGTACGGATAACATGCAAATGTACAGCTTGCATGCACTTCATATAGTAGAGCATTGTATATCCTTAGTGGCAATAGATTGCAATAACGCACATCAGTGTCAATATTATAACACTGTGCCTTTAAGGCAGGAAGGTGTGTTCAATTACATGGAGAGGTCAAATGTGCCAAGAACATTAATAGGAACCAGTTCTTAAACAACCGGGCCACCCAAAATGAAATACAAAGAGCAATGACTATACAATGGAGCACTCACACAACTTAAAAAACAACATGCAATCCAAACTATTTGACCACCATTTCCTCTCTTTTTTCAAACTGGTCACTAAAACAAATTTCGGGATTTTGTAAGAGCTACATAACGAACAGGGCGTTGATGTGGGATTAATCAATAAAGTGTGTTGCAACCATAGACCGTAAATTGCAACCCATGTTGGAATAGTGTTAGCTCTTGCGACTATGCTTTCTATCATCTGCCACGCAGTACTTCTCCGCGGGTGGAAATCCAGTCATAATCGTACAGTACGTACAATGAAAGTAGGCCAAGGGTCCTTGATCTGCATATCACAAGGTAGCGGTTTCATTGATTCAAACTACCGTAGTTCTGACTCAGCGTTGCCAATCAATCGCAACAGTCAGATCGACCGGCAACGTTCTGGAAATGTCACACACTCTTGTGTTTATGGGAAGACAAAAGCGCATCCACACACAGTTCTACACTGATCGCAATGTGCTGCGATTGTCCAATTTGACAGCTGGCTCAGGGGAGTATACTTAACGAACACTGTTACATAACGAACGCTGCTCGGAATGGAGGCGTACTGTACCTAAACCAAAGCAGCAACGCTTCTTGTTATTATTTATTTTTTAATAAAACTAAAAACAAAACGTTATCCAATTTTGCAATTTCATCTGAGTAGTTATCGAGCTGGTTATCCATAAGGTGAAAGTACAGTGGCAAGGTTAGATTTCGAGCCAGCTATAAAGCAATACAGTTGAAAACGCACGGAAAAAACCTACCCAATACACATACCTTCAGAAAGCTAGTCGTCAGCCAATGACTTTCAGATACTCAGCAGTGCCGTGCGCGTCCCAAATGAGGTTGATCACCAATATTTTTAACCGACTATATTACAGCTCAATTTGACCCGTTTCGGGAAGTAAGTTCCTGTTTGGCCTTCTTCTTCTATGATATCTGGCATATCGCAACCGACTTAATGGTGCATATACTGCCACCTACTGTACCGTAGTGTGAGGCCGGTCATGGCCTACCCAATTCAAATTCTCCTATCTAAACCAGTCACCCTAAGAAATTTAAATACAGCCCTCGACACCACCCCACTCCCCTTCCCACCTCCCAACAACCCCCGATATCCCACTTCCTACCATACAGCACTTCCTTCTCAACATCATACATCCCACAATACAACAGCACATGTTCCACCGTTTCCTCAACTACACACCCATCACACAGACCCGTCTCATGCCTACCCACCACCTTTAAAGATTAATTCAGTTCCACCAACACATCACCTCTAACCTACGAGCCCGGATGCTCCCCAAAACCGCTGCTTGGTCTGAACACACCACTACCCTCATAAGTCTCACCTCCTCTACCCACCTCCACCTGCAAACCCCCCACCAGTGAGGTCCTAAAGGCCCCCAAACACAACCTCAAAGCCGCAGCTTGAACCAGATCCAGGACCTTCAGGACCGACTTAGCAGCAGACCCATACACAAAACACCAATAATCTAAGTGACCTAATCAATGCCTGACACATACATAACAAAGTGTGTCGCTGTGCTCCCCAATCATGACCCACCAGCGCCCGCATGAGATTCAAAGCACTCCAACACATCACACCTACATACTTCACATGAACCCTCCACGTCAACTTCTCATCAAACCACACACCCAGGTACTTGATCTCCGACACCCGCAGCAAGTCCTGCCCATACAGACGTAAACTAACACCCATGACCTTCCTCCCCTAGAATAAACCATAAAACACGACATGGCCACCGACAACCTTCACCCCCACGCCTCCCCCCACGCCTTCACCCCACGCCATGACCACTCCTCCACCACTGTGACTGCCTCCTGCATCTTCCTCATCACCCAATCTACATTCCTCCCCTTTTCCACAATGCACTATCATCAAAAAAATATTTTATTTACAGTTTTTTTGTGGTTTTAGTTATTTGTATGCTGTTACGACAGATGTTTAAGGTAATGGGAAACTCTTAATCTATGGGTGATGGTGTTTTGAAGGCTTTTTGTGATATAAGTGTGTGTGTGTGTATTAAAATGAAAAAATAGCTCTGAATTTCAAACCTCAGCAGAAATATATAAAGCCATTCCACTTTATCTTATGCATCTAAAGATGAGTTCAATTAAATGTATTTCAGATCACAATGGCAAAGGTGAGAGATGACAGAGAGAGATTGTCAGACACATAGTAAGAGGAAGAATCAGGGAAAAGATGAACGAAACTAAATCAGTGGAGCCAAGACAGGATGAATGGAGCCATAGAGGAGTATAGGCAAATCATTAAGATTGGTGGAGTCTGGTGGTTTACAAAAGAGACTGTTAAGTTTGTATTTTGTTCGTGAAGCGAAATAGAAAACATTAGGCCAAAGGGTCTTAAATGTTTGTACTGTAACTGAAGTTTACACTGTGTTAATAAATTCTGACAAGGTTGAATCTAGCGTAAAGTTTGTTAAAGCTGTGGGATGTTGTTTTTTGCAAGTTGTGAGATTTCATATTTTGCCTTTATGTAAGTCTAGGCTATGCCTGTTGTGATTTTGTGTTTGTCTGTTGTTAAGTAAAATGAACTAGAGAATAGTTGCTTGATGTCTTATGACTATAATAAATGCATGAGAATATTTTATTATTTATCTGAAGTTCAATTATCTATGTTTCATCCATTCATAAACAAGAGAATTACTAACTTACTATTTTACTATTATGAATCAAGGTGATTTTGGCTTTTTGTCTCAGACTATTCATTGTCCCACATTAGGCAAACAACTGTCCCACAGGAGCTGTAGATTGTTTTAGACAGTTCGCGCAAAGAGCACTAATATGTCTATAATTTATTTTCCGAATGTGTTATTTGCATTTTCTGTTTTGATTTGATTAGAGAACATCCTGGGGTTTGTAAAATGATATTGTGTGTATATGTAACGTATTGGCTTTATATCGCAATATGTCAAAAGTCTGAAATCCAAAAATTGTCCCACATTAGGGCAATTCACCCTAAGTCAAAAGCTGGGTCGCAATGAAGATGTTTGGTCACGTGCAGAAAATTGAATTGCTTACATAACCAATTTGTACACGGTTTTGAACATGCGGCAGGTGTGCCGATCGGCACGCTATGTTTTCAAGTTAACCATTTCTTTGTGGTTATTCTATATCAAATTTCAACCAGCCGAAAGAATTGCACAGACAACCGGTAGAGTATGTTCAAGTGTAATTTATTGAATACACTGACTTGGTTTCAGAATACATATCAATAATTGGTATCAAGTCTGATTAATGAGGGAAGTGAGAGATGCTCTGAAGAGCATATCACAAAACCTCGCATTGGCGTTTGTTATTCAGATTATTCTATGCACTTAGCCATGCAAAACGATCTCCATATGTGAATGTAGTTACGGTAGTTACCTACAGTGTAAGCATTTCCAGTATTTCTTGCTTATTCGTTAATGATCTAAAATATCTGTAGTGACATGTATGTGTACGGTGTGGTGGATGAGTGATTCAGCATTGTGCCCTTTCATCAAAAGGCCTGTTCATCAAAATTAGTCATTGGATGGCCAAATGTACAATGCCTGACATAAGGGCTCTTAAATATGGCTTGGGCTCTAAGGTGACATTCTACCTGTGAAATCCCTGGTCAGATTACTTGCAGAGGGAAATAAATTGATGCAAGTAGTCAGTAATTCAGTCACTAGACTACATGTGGTGAAATTTCCACTGACAAGATTGAAGCATGTGATTGTTCTTTAGGGAAGAGATTGCTCGAACTGAACACACTTGTCACATGGCTTTTGTTAATAATTTCCCATAATATGTACCCCAGCCTTTTAGTTCCTTTTGAAATCCAATAGAAACTTTAAATCCCTGCTGTCAGTTGGATTTTTAAATCATAGATGACCATGAAGATTTCTGTCAGTTCATCTATAAACTGTGACATTCATAACCGCCTACTCACACAAGGCTATTTAACTGAACCAAGTATTTTCTCAATGTGCTTACATAAACTTGTGCTAACTACTGTTGTCTTTCTGTGTTGCTTTATTTATTGTTGTGCTTTTAAAATATGTATGGTTAGAATGGATCAATAAATATGTATGTTTAATGATTGTATTGTTGTTTTGCAATGTATGTTTAATAAGTGTATTGTTGTTTTGCAGCAAATGGGGAGAAGCCATCGCTGCTCTCACTTAAGGGTTAATTTACCCTTGTACACATTACAATTTAATATATGGGTCTAGTTTTATTGTTTAGTCCACGCAGGCTGTTGTGCGGTAATACAGACAAAATATCTGGGGTTGTCTTTGCGGGTGGACTAGGTTATTTTTCAATTTTTGTCACATGTTTTTTTTTGTTTTGTTTTGTCACCACTTCCCTTTGGCTTTCTCTTAGTGGCCTAATATGGATTGGGATGTGTTGTATGTCATTTGAGTAATAAATCTTGGCACTTTTGAATCCGGTGTATTTAGTTTATTTGACAGACCTGTTTAGCTTTAGGCCGGGTTACATACCTTTAGATTTTTTGAAAACGTGAAATTATATGTTGTATGATTTTTCTATGAGAAAAAGCTATTTAACGTGTTTGCATTAGTAATTTCCAAAAAATTAATGGGACAACATTAAGCCTACCTTTGTAATGTATGCGGATGTGAAAGGGGAACATTTTGAGTCTCTCTGAGGTATTTGTATGCCTTTGGACCATGTAGCTTTGGACATTTCAGCTCTTCATTAATGAGATACTTTTACCTCAAATCCCCCAAAATACTCTCCACTGTAGTCTTTGCCCCATTTTCTCTGGCCATGGCATTCTTCTCTTGCTCCAGACTTTCCACTATTGCCAAGGCTTCATTGAGTCTGATCTTAAGAGCGGTAGGAGAAGCAGGCAAGGCATAGCCATCATCCTATTAGAAAGAGGGATGAAGATGGGTTGAGTAATTTTTTAATTCACAAACAACACCTTGACACAACTAGATTATGTGCCACATTCTTTCTAATAGTCATCAAAGCCACTGCCAGCACTGTGTGTGGGTGCGCCAGGAATGCATGTTCAACAAGTCTTTAATTGTGTGTATGGGTTCAGTTGTGCGTGTGTTTAATATGAGTGGCAGCAAACAAGTGAGATTTTAATACGTCGAAGGACATTATGATATGATGTTTAAAGTAGAAATATTCACATCATTAGGCTGAGGTTGTGGGTGTGAGGTTGCCGTTTCTTGGGAATACTGAAAGGCCACGGACAGGCTTTCTTCAGTTCTTCTGGAGGTAGATATAGCCCTTTTCCAACTAAAATGAAGAAGCATAATACATAATACAATATTTATAAAGGGATAAGTATTGATAATAGAATATTCAGCCTCTCAACCTGTTTTCTAATCGCCGCAGTGAGTGACACCGGGTGCATCACCTTCCTTGTCGGGGCTGCAAACACCACAATAACCTTAAACTCCTGCTCGTCACTACCAAGTGCTGACCCTTCACCCTCTTCCGAACTACACGCAACACCCTCTTTCTTCCGTGCACGCTTCTTCTTCCTCCGTACATAATCAGACTCATCAAAACTTACCCCCACACCAGCAACACCCACACTCCCATCCGAACTCCCCTCCATGCCAACCTCACTCACGGTTAGTGTTGGGTAAAGTTACTTTTACGTTTTGGGAAGTCCCTAATTAAGACAAAATGATCAGGTAAATGGTAGTCATATCTTACTGGTGACGATCATATTTTCTTTACTCTTTTTATTTGTTTTATAGGTCACTGTTCAGATATGAACTCTATTTACCTGATCATTTTGTCTTAATTAGGGACTTCCCAAAACTTGTGAACTCAACAAGTAAATGAAAAGTAATCGTAAAAGTAACTATTCCCAACACTGCTCACGGCACAGATGTTGCGAACCGCCACTACCACGGGAGCCAGACTGCCCCCTCCTCGCAACTGTCTCTCACAAGGCAAGTCAAATTCTCGCATTTCGGCTCTCCTGCTCAAACTCGGCCTCACTGGAACCCCACAAGGATGCCATACACTCTCTATTATGTCAATGGATATCACTGGTAGATATAAAAATGGTAGACATAAAACATATTGGCAATGACAGAGGTCAAACCTTTTCTGTAAGTCTTCACAAGGTTTTCACACATTGTTGCTGGTATTTTGGCCCATTCCTCCATGCAGATCTCCTCTAGAGCAGTGATGTTTTGGGGCTGTTGCTGAGCAACATGGACTTTCAACTCCCTTCAAAGATTTTCTATGGGGTTGAGATTTGGTGACTGGCTAGGCCACTCCAGGACCTTGAAATGCTTCTTATGAAGCCACTCCTTCGTTGGCCGGGCGGTGTGTTTGGGATCATTGTCATGCTGAAAGACCCAGCCACGTTTCATCTTCGATGCCCATGCTGATGGAAGGAGGTTTTCACTCAAAATCTCACGATACGTGGCCCCATTCATTCTTTCCTTTATATGGATCAGTTGTCCTGGTCGCTTTGCAGAAAAACAGCCCCAAAGCATGATGTTTCCACCACAACCTTCACAGTAGGTATGGTGTTCTTTGGATGCAACTCAGCATTCTTTCTCCTCCAAACACAACTAATTGAGTTTTTACCAACAAGTTGTATTTGTTTTCAAAGTTTCATCTGACCATATGCCATTCTCCCAATCCTCTTATGGATCATCCAAATGCTCTATAGCAAACCTCAGATGGGCCTGGACATGTAATGGCTTAAGCAGGGGGACACGTCTGGCACTGCAGGATTTGATTCCCTGGCGGCACAATGTGTTACTGATGGTAGCCTTTGTTACTTTGGTCCCAGCTCTCTGCAGGTCATTCACTAGGTCCCCCCCGTGTACTTCTGGGATTTTCTTGTGATCATTTTGACCCCACAGGGTGAGATCTTGCATGGAGCCCCGGATCGAGGGAGATTATCAGTGGTCTTCCATTTTCTTATAATTGCTCCCACAGTTGATATCTTCACACCAAGCTGCTTACCTATTGCATATTCAGTCTTCCCAGGCTGGTGCAGGTCTACAATTTTGTTTCTGGTGTCCTTTGACAGCTCTTTGGTCTTGGCCTTGGTGGAGTTTGTAGTGTGACTGTTTGAGGTTGTGGACAGGTGTCTTTTGTAGTGATAACAAGTTCAAACAGGTGCCAATAATACAGGTAACGAGTGGAGGACAGAGGAGCCTCTTAAAGAAGAAGTAACAGGTCTGTGAGAGCCAGAAATCTTGCTTGTTTGTAGATGACCAAATACTTGTTTTACCAAGGAATTTACCAATAAACTCATTAAAAATCTTACTATGTGATTTTCAGGATTTTTTTCTAATTTTGTCTCTCATAGATGAAGTGTACCTACGATGAAAATGACAGGCCTTTCTCATCTTTTTAAGTCGGAGAACTTGCACAATTGGTGGCTGACTAAATACTCCTTTGCCCCACTGTACGGCCCAGGCAGTTTTACGCCCCTGTTCTTCCTGATGCGTCCAGTAGGGGAAAAGGATATTCGGCAAAATAACATAATTAAATTGACGCTCAAAACGTACACATTAATAACCATCCTGTCTATGGATTTTTACTCATTTATAGCTTTTTGTTCATTTAAATAAAGGTTATAAACAGTGGTTAAGGTTAGGATTAGGAGAAGGGAAGACATTATATTAAGTGGTACCAGCCCATGTTCTAATGGTTAAGGTTAGGATTAGGGAATTGTAATGGCACACTGCATAAATGTTTGACTCCACCCACATTGAGGCACACCCCGCTACAGCCTCCCCCTACTGCAAGCATCAGGAACTACAGGGGTGTAAAACTGTCAGTGTCGTAAACCTGCCTGGGCCATATATCTACCGGTTCCAGGTCTGCAGCCTCCCCCTTCTCATCACAGCCCACCAAATTCAAAGTCTCCTATCTAAACCTGTCACCATAAGAAATTTAAACACAGCCCTCAACATCCCCCCACACCCCTCCCCACCCCCTAGCACTTCCTACCCTCCCCTCTAACCTTTGCATACAAACCTTTGCATACAAACAGTATGAACATCATACTTCTCACAATAAACAATACATGTTCCACAGTTTCCTCCACTACATTTAAATCCATGTTCTATTAAATATGTTTTTACATGATAAGCAGAAAGATTTTGATTTATCTATATAATTAAAATGTTTTCAAAATGATACAATTGTGTAAATCATTTTTAATCCCCTCAAATCTTATGTCATAAACACAAAATTTCAAACAGAAATTGAAAAGAATGAAACAATTAATTTTGTATTTTTTGAAAACAACTGAATTGTAAGGTTAAAACATTCCAAAGTTTGTAAAGGAAAATAAGAAATGTATGTATTTTAGACATGTGTAAATCATGAATATGTACAGTTGTTAACTGTTGTTAAACAATGTGTCAGATCACTAAAATATGAATAAATAACATAATACCAATTGCTAAGTGATAAAAAAATATATGTACACTGCTCGAAAAAATAAAGGGAACACTAAGATAACACATCCTACATCTGAATTAATGAACTAATCGTATGAAATACTTTCGTCTTTATATAGTTGAATGTGCTGACAACAAAATCACACAACAATTATCAATGGAAATCAAATTTATCAACCCATGGAGGTCTGTATATGGAGTCAAAATTAAAGTGGAAAACCACACTAAAGGCTGATCCAACTTTGATGTAATGTCCTTAAAACAAGTCAAAATAAGGCTCAATAGTGTGTGTGGCCTCCACATGCCCGTATGACCAGAAGCGTCATGCACCTATTTTTGTTAAGGGGGCACATTGTGCACAACACACGCAAACATGTGCCCACACATACAGGTATTAAAAAGAAAATCCACTTGGCTTAAAAATCTGAGGGGGCACGTGCCCCTCTGACGTCTTTGCGTATCACCTCCCAACAATGCCTGGGCATGCTCCTGATGAAGTGTCGGATGATCTCCTGAGGGATGTCCTCCCAGACCTGGACTAAAGCATCCGCCATCCTGGACAGTCTGTGGTGCAACGTGGCGTTGGTGGATGAAGCAAGACATGATGTCCCATGTGCTCAATTGGATTTAGGTCTGGGGAACAGGCGGGCCAGTCCATAGCATCAATGCTTTCCTCTTGTAGGAACTGCTGACACACTCCAGCCACATGAGGTCTAGCATTGTCTTGCATTAGGAGGAATGCAGGGCCAAACACACCAGCATATGGTCTCACAAGAGGTCTGAGGATCTAATCTCGGTACCTAATGGCAGTCAGGCTACCTCTGGAGAGCACATGGAGGGCTGTGTGGCCCTCCAAAGAAATTCCACCCCACACCGTTACTGACCCACCGCCAAACCAGTCATGCTGGAGGATGTTGCAGGCAGCAGAACATTCTCCACGGTGCCTCCGGACTCTGTCACGTCTGTCACATGTGCTCAGTGTGAACCTGTTTCATCTGTGAAGAGCACAGGGTGACAGTGGCGAATTTGCCAATCTTGGTGTTCTCTGGCAAATGCCAAACTTCCTGCATGGTGTTGGGCTGTAAGCACAACCCCCACCTGTGGACATTGGGCCCTCATACCACCCTCATGGAGTCTGTTTCTGACCGTTTGATTGGACACATGCACATTTGTGGCCTGCTGAAGGTCATTTTGCAGGGCTCTGGCAGTGTTCCTCCTGCTCCTCCTTGCACAAAGGCAGAGGTAGCGGTCCTGCTTCCGGGTTTTTGCCCTCCTACAGCCTCCTCCACATCTCCTGATGTACTGGCCTGTCTCCTGGTAGCGCCTCCATGCTCTGGACACTACGCTGACAGACACAGCAAACCTTCTTGCCACAGCTCCCATTGATGTGCCATCCTGGATGAGCTGCACTACCTGAGCCACTTGTGGGTTGTAGACTCAGTCTCATACTACCACTAGAGTGAAAAGTGGCCAGCATTCAAAAGTGACGTAAACATCAGCCAGGAAGCATAGGAACTGGAAAGTGGTCTGTGGTCACCACCTGCAGAACCACTCTTTTATTGGGGGTGTCTTGCTAATTGCTTATAATTTCCACCTGTTGTCTGTTCCATTCGCACATAAACATGTGAAATTGATTGTCAATCAGTGTTGCTTCCTGAGTGGACAGTGTGATTGACTTACATTGTGTTGTTTTAGTGTTCCCTTTATTTTTTTGAACAGTGTATATTAAATGAGCACACTAGACCCCTAAACACCACAAAAATTGTTGTGCCGGTTTTGGTTCTGACATGACACTCACTAAAAACATCTCAACATTCTGTAATTCCCAAATCCACCACTGTAAGATTCCAAATTTTACTACAATTATGTTTTTTACGTCAATGTAGTGATTTTTGAAAACTTCCGCTAGATTCACGGAAGGCGTTTAGTTGACTTACTGATCGTTATTTTTACCGCCCCTGAATCGAGTTAATTGGATAATAAAAAAATTGTAGTTAGTATAAGAATACTACATATTGTATTCTTCTGTTAAATACATCGTTATATTACAATAGTTGGAGAAGTATTCTACAATGGCTAGTGCAAGTGACAAAATACTCAAAGAGCTGGACAATTTCAACTTTGTTCAAGTGTTATTGAATGGTATTATCACACCATACATGTTTGAGCCCGAATACAGTGAGGAAGTAATACGGTACATTACCGTGCAGCTGTCTTAATCGACCTAGCCAAGTCTCTCGACTCTGTAAATCATCACAACCTTATTGGCAAACCTAATAGCCTCGGTTTCTCAAATAACTGCCTCCATTGGTTTACCAACTACTTCTCTGACAGGGTTCAACATGTTAAATCTGAGTGTCTGTTGGGCCCTTGCTGTCTCTATGGTGGTGCCACAGGCAAGGGCGTAGGAACAGGGGGGACATGTCTCCCCCTCAATGTTACAGACTGGCAATGTGGCCCCTCAATAATAAGAACAATTTCTGTAGAATATGTGTGATCCCCAATATCAAACTTGTTCCTACCCCCTTGGCCACAGGTTTAGATTCTTGGACCAACACTATTCTCTGTGTTTATATATATGTGATGTTGCTATTGCCGCTGGTGATTCTCTGATCCACCTCTATGCCAATGACACCATTCTATACATCTCCAGCCCTACATTGAACTTTGTGCTAACTAACCTCCAAAAGAGCTTTGATGCCATTCAACTCTCCTTCAATGGCCTTCAACTGCTCCTAAACTCCAGCAAGAACAAATGCATGCTTTTCAACTGGAGATTACTTGTACCTGCCAGCCTGACTGGCATCTCCACTCTGGATGTGTCTAAATATAAATCCAGGATTGGCTTCCTATTCCACAACAAGGCCTCATTCATCCTTGATGCCAAACACACCCTTGTAAAAATGACTACCCTACCAATCCTTGACTTTGGTGATGTCATTTAAAGAACTGCTTCTATCTCCTGAGAAAATCAGACGTAGTCCATCACAGTGCCATCTGGTTTGTCACCAATGTTACATTTAACACCCAACACTGTGACCTACACTCACCTAAAGGATTATTAGGAACACCATAATAATACTGTGTTTGACCCCCTTTTGCCTTCAGAACTGCCTTAATTCTACATGGCATTGATTCAACAAGGTGCTGAAAGCATTCTTTAGAAATGTTGGCCCATATTGGGAGGATACCATCTTGCAGTTGATGGAGATTTTTGTGATGCACATCCAGGGCACAAAGATCCCGTTCCACCACATCCCAAAGATGCTCTATTGGGTTGAGATCTGGTGACTGTGGGGACCATATTAGTACAGTGAACTCATTGTCATGTTCAAGAATCCAATTTGAAATGATTCAAGCTTTGTGACATTGTGCATTATCCTGCCGGAAGTAGCCATCAGGGATGGACATGGTCAGAAACAGTGCTCAGGTAGGCCGTGGCATTTAAACGATGCTCAATTGGCACTAAGGGGCCTAAAGTGTGCCAAGAAAACATCCCCCACCCCATTACACCACCACCATCAGCCTGCACAGTGGTAACAAGGCATGATGGATCCATGTTCTCACTCTGTTTACCCCAAATTCTAACTCTACCATCTGAATGTCTTAACAGAGATCGAGACTCATCAGACCAGGCAACATTTTTCCAGTCTTCAACTGTCCAAGTTTGGTGTGCTCTTGCAAATTGTAGCCTCTTTTTCCTATTTTTAGTGGAGATGAGTGGTAACCGGTGGGGTCTTCTGCTGTTGTAGCCCATCCGCCTCAAGGTTGTGCGTGCTGTCGCTTCACAAATGTTTTGCTGCATACCTCGGTGGTAACAAAGGGTAATTTCAGTCAAAGTTGCTCTTCTATCAGCTTGAAGTGTAACGAATCAGGTCTGGACAGGAGGTGTACCACAAAAGGTATTTATTCAATATAAATACAATAAGCAATACACTGGGCAGAGATCTCAGAATGATATGCAAGGGATGAGGAAATCCTGTGCTAGGTCTGGAACAGGCTTGATCGGTACATGGTAGTGGTTTCCCCTTTAGGCAAGGTTGGTACACAGGAAGGCTCTCAGACAGGCAAGGACGATACACTGGACAGGTTCTCAGACTAGCAGGGTCAGTACATGGGCTCGGGTTCTTGGACAGATCAAACATATACAAATGGGTCAGTCAAGTATAAAGCAGAAGTACCAGGGCAAAATCCAATAATACAAAATCCAATAATACAAACAGAGTCAGGCCAAAGAAGATAATCACAATGAGAACCGCTCAGTAAGACTGGAAATGTACAATACCTCACAGAGAGGAAATGTGGAGTGAGTGTATTTATACAGACCAGAGGACAGCTGGTGATCAGTATTCCGGTGATTGCGATCTGGTAACAGGGGTGCGTTCGTGAACAATTGGACATGGAGCAATACCGGTATGTGGGTGTGAGTGTTGAGGTGGAGCTGAGCTGGGTGATGTTACATGAAGCAGTCAGCCCATTCTCCTCTGACCTCTAGCATCAACAAGGCATTTTTCGCCCACAGGACTGCTGCATACTGGGTTTTTTTCCCTTTTCACACCATTCTTTGTAAACCCTAGAAATGGTTGTGCATGAAAATCCCAGTAACTGAGCAGATTGTGAAATACTCAGACTGGCCCGTCTGGCACCAACAATCATGGCACGTTCAAATTTGCTTAAATCACCTTTCTTTCCCATTCTGACATTCAGTTTGGAGTTCAGGAGATTGTCTTGACCAGGACCACACCCCTAAATGCATTGAAGCAACTGCCATGTGATTGGTTGAGTAGATAATTGCATTAATGGGAAATTGAACGGGTGTTCCTAATAATCCTTTAGGTGAGTGTAAATGCACTAGTGGGCAGGCCCCTTACTACATACTCAGCGCCTGGCCCACTGGTATCACCTCATCTACAATCACTTTTACGTAAAACCCCTCTGTACCTAAACTCTCTTCTCACCATATCCTTACCCACCTGTAACCTGCGCTCAAGCAGGTACATCTCCCTAGTCACCCCAAAAGCCCATACCTCCTTTGGCCAAAACTCCTTCCAGTTCGCAGCAGATAATGATTGGAATGAACAAAAAAAACTCTGAAACTCGTGAACACTGTCTCCCTCATCTCTTTTAAATCACGAGTTTCAGAGCTTCTGTCTTATGCCTGCACATGCTGACCCTTTCCTCTCACAAACTATTATGTACAACATCACCCCGGATGGCGGGGACCGGCAACCCGCTAATCAATCACACTCAGTGGACAGTGAAAAGGATGTGGGGTCGTAGTGCGAGAAAAGACACAGAGACCTGTATACCGTACAAAGTAAAGGGCTTTATTCTACCCACAGTAAAATAATGTTAGGGAAAGGGGCTGGACAGAACCAAAGCAAAGAAATAAAAACAAAGTTCCACTCCTTATCTAACCTAACTACCTACCCCAAAACTGAACTAACCTGGCACATGTTCAATGCACTCTAACCAAAATACCGGGGTGGTACATCCAGGTCTTTCCTAGTGTGTATAGACAAAGGAATATCCCTATGGGCAATGTAAACCCATGGGTGGCTCTTCCTACACACTCCCCAATGCGTTCCCCTTCCCCTGGGAAGAAAAATAGAACAATATACATACATGAACAATATACATTCAAATGCAAATGTTTAGGCACCCCTGACAATTTCTATGGTTTTCATTTTTAAATAATTAGTTTGGATTCATTTTGGTCTATCAAATAACTGAAGGACACAGTAATATTTCAGTAGTGAAATTAAGTTTAATGGATGAATAGAAAATGTGCAATATGCATCAAAAAGACATTAGACAGGTGCATAAATTTGGGCACCCCAACAGAAATATCATGTCAATATTTAGTTGAGCATCCTTTAGCAGAAATTTAACAGCCTCTAGATCAGGGGTCTTCAACTCTAATCCTACAGGGTCTGGAGCCTGCTAGTTTCTGTTCTAGATTAGATTAGAGGGTTGCAATGAAAAAGTGGAGTGTATCTGGCTTCGAGGTCCAGAGTTGAAGACCCCTGCTCTAGATGCTCCCTATAGCCTGTAATGAGTGTCTGGATTCTGGATGAAGGTATTTTGGACCACTCCTCCTTGCAAAACATCTCCAGTTCAGTTAGGTTTGATAGTTGCCGAGCATGGACAGCCCGCTTCAAATCACCCCACATATTTTCAATGATATTCAGGTCTGGGGACTGGGATGGCCATTCCAGAACATTGTACTTTTTCCTCTGCATAAATGCCAGAGTAGATTTTTAGCAGTGTTTTGGGTCATTGTCTTGTTGAAATATCCAGCCCAGGTGTAACTTTGTAACTGATTTCTCTACATTATTCTCAAGCATTTGCGGATATTGAGTGGAATCCATGCAACCCTCAACTTTAACAAGATTCCCAGTACCGGCACTGGCCACACTGCCGCACAGCATGATGGAACTTCCACCAAATATTACTGGGGGTTGCAAGTGTTTGTCTAGGAATGCTGTGTTCTTTTGCAACCATGTATAACGCCCCTTGTTATGACCAAATAACTCCATCTTTGTTTCGTCAGTCCACAGCACCTTCTTTCAAAATTAAGCTGGCTTGTCCAAATGTGCGTTTGCATACCTCAAGCTACTCTGTTTGTGGCGTGTGTGCAGAAAAGTCTTCTTCCTCATCACCTTCCCCTACAGCTTCTCTTTGTGCAAATTGTGCTGAATTGTTGAACGATGCACAGTGACACCATCTGCAGCAAGATGATGTTGTAGGTCTTTGGAGGTGCGCTGTTTTTGAATGTTCTCACCATCCTTTCTCTTTGCTTCTCCGATATTTTACTTAGCCTGCCACTTCTGGCCTTAACTGTGCCTGTGGTCTTCCATTTCCTCACTATGTTCCTCACAGTTTACACTGACAGCTTAAATCGCTGTGATAGCTTTTGTAGCCTTCCCCTAAAACATAATGTTGAACAATCTTCGTTTTCAGGTCATTTGAGAGTTGTTTTGAGGCCCCCATGTTGCCACTCTTCAGAGAAAAGTCAAAGAGAACACCAACTTGCAATTGGCCACCTTAAACACCTATTCTCATGATTGGATGCAACTGCCTATGAAGTTCAAGGCTTAATGAGCTCACCAAACCAATTGTGTATTCCAATTAATCAGTGCTAGGTAATTACAGGTATTCAAGTCAACAAAATGACAAGAGTGCCCAAATTTATTCACCTGTCTAAATTTGTTTTGATGCATATTGCACATTTTCTCTTAATCCAATGAACCTAATTTCAATACCAAAATATAACTGTCCTTCAGTTATTTGATAGATCAAAGTACAATTGCTGATCCAAAAACACAATTATTTCTAAATGAAAATCATGGAAATTGTCAGGGGTGCCTAAACTTTTGCATAAGACTGTATTTATAACAGATGACAATTCAATATACAATAATTAATGCTCTAAATATACTCACTACTAAATGTAAGTAGCCACATGTAAGAAGTGAGAAGACCCACGATTGACAATCACATTGCATCCGTGTTATTCACCTGCATGTTGTACAAAGACACCAAATCATTCATCCCATTTGCGGTAGGATTTGTCTTCAACAATTCTTTGATGTGAGTGGAGTTTGTTGGACTTGCGATTGCAGTAAAAGTGGACTCACTTTAAACCAACAATTATTTTCATTCTGCATCACACCACATGGAAATTTAATGGACTGCACAATGTGGTCGCTCCAGCAAAATTGTGCACTTATTGAAGAGACTGATTAAGGTTTAATTCAATGTTGAATATAATTCACCATAGCTTTTTATTAATGTGAATGTTATATTTGCTTTTACCTTTCATGTGTTATTTTCCATGTAGCCTATGTTGCGCCGAACTGGCAACTGGGTTTGATATTGTAAAAGCTTCGCTTCAGTAGCTCACTGGTGTATCATGCTAATAGGAAATTAACAAAGATTTTAGAATGGCCCTAACTAAGTCAAAATAAAGATGACTAACTGGGATCAGAATTAGATCTTAAAACTGGGTTTTTATCTTGAAACTCAAAACAATGGAAATGAAATAGTAAATTAAAGAAAATTATTGTCGAAACCAAATAGGTTGAGTCAAACTGGAAATAAGAAAAATTGTATTTCATTTTTTTTCTATCCAAAGAAAAAAAGTTAAAACTTGAATAGATTACATTTAAATGTAACGATTGTGTATGTTATGTAAATTGTGTATGTAAACTGTGTTATTTTGTAACATTTACTATTTCTACCTGCACGTAGTAGGTGCTACACACACACTCACAATCTCTTTCTCACACAAAATACAACCACTAAGGCTACTACCCAGAGAGAGCTACACAAAACTTAAAGCCCTAAATACTAGCTGCAGAGAATGCTCTCAACCACTCACACGCCAACAAAAAGAGAATAAGCTCTCAAACACGGCTACATATACTAGGCACCAAACAGGCCACAGCTGGTAGAGCTGATAAGGAGGTGGGACCAGTGTGGAATGAGCCCTGTCACCTCCAATCTCCAGCTGATCTGCTCCACCTGTTGGGACACACACAGACAGAAACACACAGAAACACAGAACAAGGCAAAAAGGCAGAAACTGGGACTGGGGGAAGTAACACAAACATACTTCCTCTGCCCTTTCTTGATCTTGTGCCGTTTTGCCCCATAGTGCATTTGCATGCACTGATCTGTACCAGCCTGATCTCTTAGAAATCTGTGAAACTGCCACAGAGTATGACTATCAGAATCCGTGACAGTTCCATGGAATGGCCGAAAATTCTGTGAAATGAACACGGATTAAAAATTCGTGGCAGTTTCACGGAAAAGTCCGCGATTGGCGCACAGTGAGACCTTGCTGTTAACTCGATGTAAGCCTTTCCCAAACCCCTAACCTAACCTTAACCACTCAGAAACCTTGCTGTAAATTCAAATTAAGCCTTTCCCAAACCCCTAACCTAACCTTAACCACTCAGAAACCTTGCTGTTAATTCAATTTAAGCCTTTCCCAAACCCCTAACCTAACCTTAACCACTCAGAAACCTTGCTGTTAACTCGATGTAACTTGTATTTAGGGAGTAAAAAATGATAAAAAAGCACGTTTGCAACACGTCTGCATCGCGTTAGAATAGAAAACAGAATACATGTAAGGTGTCCGCCTGGATTCGAACTCGCAATCTTTGGTATGTTAGTCGCATGTATTTTTTATTTGTTTTTATTCCATTGTGTAATTCATGTGTAACTTTATGTCATCTTGCACATTTCACTTCTATCATGGCCAGGTCACCGTTTCAAATGAGAAACTGTTCTCAATGTCCACACTTGGTTAAATAAAGGTTAAATAAAATAAATAATAAATAAATTACACCAAAGGGTGGAGGTTTATTGAGTGAAACTTCTGCTGTGGTTAGGGGCCACCAATGAAGCTATTGTCAAACCTTGGACAAACTCTCGGTGGTGGTGGTTTTGGAAACTACCCGGCTATGGCTCCAGAGACTAAAAAATGTTTGTGGTCAAGACTGGACAGAATTGAAGAATAAAACTGAATGACCTCCCCTGAATTCAGCTGTCATTAAGAAAATTTTGCTGTGATGTCACTGTATTTCCAGACACTTACGGTGGCCGAATTGGGAATTACCAAACACGCTGGGAAGATGTTTTTATTTACTGTTGTTTTAGAAACATGATCGACACAACGATGTTGAGCTGTTTAGGGGTCTGGAGTGTTCCTTTAACTTAAAGCTACTCAATAAAACAAGGTAACACTAGTGAAAGCCAAACTACTGTATCTCTGCAAAAATCAAGGCTGTGACTCGTTCCTGCAGGTTCATGCTTTATACAACCGCAGAGCACAACCTTACCTCATCCAGGAAGCAGCCCAGGTAGTCATCACGGCACTTGTCATCTCAAGTCTTGTTTTTTTACTGTTATTGTCGGTAAAAAGAATGAAACAATTATATTGTTATGTTTTGTGCTTTACTGATTCACAATTAAGGTGGAAAATAAATGTTTTGTGTTTAATGTAGTTTTGTTGATGTTGAAATGGATTTTTAAAAATATGGTATCGAAAAAAGTATTGTTAAGGAACCGGCATCGAAACTGATGTATCGAAATTGGCACCGGAACAAAAGATTTTGAACGATGCCCAGCCCTCAGTGTTTTGATTTTGAATGATTTGTCAACCCTTCAGCTGTCTAAAATTCAAAAACATGCTGTATTTGCTGGACTTAAAGCTGCTAAGATAATGATTGCAACCCATTGGAAACCACCTCATGACTTGTCTATTCATACATGGACCCTCTCCTTTTTGGATATCATATACATGGAGCACTCTACAGCTTGCAAATGGAGCATCAAAAATGACTTTGGACACTCGGCTTAACATTGCTGAATCCTTGAAATCCATGCTGGTGACTTGTGCTATAGCCTCCGAACTTCTAGTTTGTGTGTGTGTGTTTGTTAGTTCATTTATGTATTGTCTGTCTCTCTGTCAATGACTTTTTGTTTTGTTTGTTTGTGTATGTCTGTTTCTGTGTGTTTGCTCCTGGGACACATTGTTATGTCATAGCATATTATTTGTAATTTGAAAGAGCACCATGTGGTGGTGCCCTGCCACCCTGTGTGACTATACTTTTTGATCACAAAAAAGACTCCAGTTGCCATTGCACATCTGGCCATCCCTGTACAAGTCCACCTACATGCTGATCTAGATCCAGCATGAAGATCTGTGGCACAGCCCACCTTCTCACATCTCAGTTACTGACCCTGGATGTGTAGTGATAAACGATCTGGCCTAAATAGGACGTGTCCATTTAAAAACTCCATCTGGCACAGCCAGAATAGGGCTGGCCACCCCATTAAGCCTATCTCCTCTTTAGATTTCTTCTTAGGTTCCAGTACTAATAGGGAGTTTCTCATTGCACTTTGGGTTTTTGTGCCAGCTATCTGTGTAAGAACCTAGTAAAAAAAAAATGTAATGTACAATAGGCTTTACCATAAATGTGATCAATTGACTCAAAGATTGGAAATCAAGAAAAACCAATGAGCTTTTTATTCGGGGTGACATTTATCTACTGTAATGACAAATGACAACAGATGAAATTATTTACAATACATTCCATATGTGAAGATTTTATGTCGTACACTTTGAAACTTTTCTACACATTTTATCACTAACTTTCATTGTCTTCAAACATGTCCTTATATTACAGTTTTTTCCAATTGCTAACACACAAAATGCATAATTTGGCTCATCGAGTCAAAACTCAACACACAAGAATGCTTTACACAACACTTGAAGATTCTGATTGAACTGCCATGTCAAAACTGCCATTCTGCAATCGAAACTTAACACTCTGACTTCAAAAGGCCCTCTTCAGATCAATAGTTAACACACATGCACATGAACAACAAACAGTCAAACAGACACAACACACTGGTCAACTTTACTCAAGACACTTCTGTCATTTGTAGTTTTTAAACCGTTTTTATTCCCGAAACCAAGCCTCAGTGAATCATTGTACAGGTAGTAAAACAACTCCCATTACAAGTCAGGGATCACTCTGTCGATTGGGGTCACCTCGTCCACATCACAGGCGATGTTCTCCCTTGCCAGGCAATGGGAAAATATCGCCGGGCGTGGCGTATCCACCCGTGGATCGAGCCCACCTCGATGTCTCCGCATGCCTCCTCCATTGCTCGCAGGAGTGGCACGCGTGCATGTGTAGGCGGCCATAGACCTTTCACCGCCATGCCGAAAATAATTCCCCTATCAGGTTGAGGACCGGGAAATAAGGGGTAGTGGAAACTGACATTATCCCAGATGACAACGAACATGGGCTGCCCTGGTTGGTCCATGCAGAAATGTCAATATGTGTGCAGTGTTGTAGGGACCCAGAGTGGCATGGTGATGGAGGACCCCCTGACCACTAAAGGCTGCACACATGGTGATGTTGTCCCCGTACTGCCTGGCGACATTCTCGATGGCCATTTGGCGGATGATGTTTCAGTCCCGATGTCTGGTTTTTACCAGCGTCTCTTCCTCTATCTCCTCTCCCTCTTCCCTCCCCGTCTCTTCCTCATTCTCCTCTCTCCTTCAGCCTCCATATTCACGATTGTCTCACGACAGGTGCTCATACCTGAATTATATAGTGACTGATTGGTGTTCAGTTACGGGTTAAGTGTTTTACGATGTGTGCGGGAGTGTTGCTAATGTCATGTGTGTTTTAACTATTGAATGGACGTGCTGACTGCAGAGTGTTTCATCATTGGCCAAAG
>JACXGM010006067.1:0-33589 GCA_016801145.1 Umbra pygmaea
CAGAAAACAAAGATTCACATATTTTTCGCTTTTCGAACAGAATTATGATATCGATATGAGAAAGTAAGGAGTGTTGCTTGTTTGCAAACGTGAGCAGATTCACAGAATATCATTTTTGTCTTTCTGGCATGTTTAGTTTAAGAAGTATTGACGTTGAAATTCCCAATCTTTAATATAAAGCTAACATCACCGCAGTGAAGATTCATCCTCCACCATATCAATACAGTACTTATTGCACATCAAGGACCTGTATATTTGCACGACATGCTTGTCTTTACAGGAATTAATGCAATTACTACTAGATTTTTTAATTTCCTAAACAAATTTAGCCAATAATTTGTTTTACAAAGAATTCATACATCTTCGTACCCACGAGGATGGAAAGACAATGAATGGCATACACCTAAGTATTATGTCGCAAATACACAAGTCATCATATTTTCAACATTTTCATTTCAAATTAGCAATATGTTTAGCAATTATGATTCCTGTTGATTTAATACAATGTTTTCTCGAAATTGTAGACGGTGCCTTTCAGCGGCCGTATCCGAGGCGGCATGAGACCGGGGAAGAAAGTCATCGTCATGGGAATTGTTGATCAGGAACCAGACAGGTAGGCGATGCCAAAACCTCCATTCATTAGAGCTGAGCTCTGTTCCAGGGCGTTACGGTGAGTTTGTTGATGCAGAACCTTCGTCCATTTCTGCAAGAAGAGGCAAAAGCTAATTATGACTGCATGATTCTTGTGAATGGTGAATTGCAGTGTTTTCTATACTGGCTGTGTGTGAATGTAGATGAATGCACAGAAAGCTTGTGTTGCAAAATAGAGGATTACACATAGGAACAAATGATACCGGGGGTGGTTAGTTTATTAGCAGTATGGAAGATACCCATTAGGGGAAGCCAGCCAGCCGTCCTAGTGCTTAGGGCATTGGACAGGTGACCAAAATAACTTGGTTCAATCCCACTGCCAAGACAAAAGCTTTGTCATTCTCCATGAGCAGGAGAGTAAACCCTAATTGCAGTCATATATGTGCAACAGAGAAAATTTCTTAATATTTGCTTAGCCTGAGAAAGAATTTGATGTCTTAGAGAGGCAGTGGATCTATCTTTTCTCTGACCGTTACAGAATAAATATGTATTATACTAAAGATCCAGAAACTTCTGCACATGTGCGGGTGAAGTTCTGCATAAGATTTACTCACATTAGACTAGTTGCTGCTCATCTGAAGTTTTCTCCTGTTGCTGAACTTCTCTCTCCCTTCACACTTGTCACACACTGATCTAATGCAGTGGTTCTTAAACCTCTCATGGAGGACCACAGACATGCCATGTAGTAGGTGTACCCCAGAGATGGCACACCTGAGTGAACATGTCAATTAACTAATCATCAATCTCCTGGCAGCTTGAATCAGGTGAGCTTCTTCAGGGCTACAAACTGTAATATTAATGTAGCCCGGGTCTTTGTTTCATCACCTGAAAATGTAAATGTAAAATGGCAAACATAAAACCAGCAGTTTTTTTAACAAACATAAATAAATTATGATCTTAGTGATTTTTAACTCAGGTTGCTGTATGCTCACTTAGGAAAATAATTTGAACATCTTTTCAACATCTTTTGAACCACAAAGACATATTTTCAATGTTGATTGCTGAGAGCAGCCCTATTGAAATCTGGCCCTGATAATATTATTATCATTATTATTATATAACTTGTTTATATCAACTCAGAGTAAGCGTAAACACTCCCCCGGGTGGATGAAGAGGTTTTAATTGAAATGTCCATTCAGGGTACTGAGCCATTCAGGAGGAACAAGCCTCCTGGCAAGTCCAACTCAGATCTGGATACAGGGGTGGAATTCTAGCTGAACACCATGTACTCTATCAAATCATGCCTACATTGTCAATTAGCCTACAAAACATAGCCTACAGTATATATATATATTGGAATGTTAATTCAAGCCACCCCAGATTCTGTGTTAGCTGTTTTGGGCCGAATATGAAGGTTCATACTGCAACATTACAGTATGAGGTGGATGAGATCATAGCAGCGTGTCAGAAATGAGAAGGGAGGTACAAATGAAAAAAGAGCAGATGAGTAGGAAAAAGTTTGGGAGGGAGGGGTACAGAAAATAAATACAGTATATACAGGTCCTTCTGAAGAAATTAGTATACTGTGATAAAATTCATTATTTTCCATAATGTAATGATAAATTAAACTTTCATATATTTTAGATTCATTGCACACCAACTGAAATATTTCAGGTCATCTGTTGTTTTAATACTGATGATTCTGGCATACTTTGTGACATGGTGCATTATCCTGCTGGAAGTAGCTATCAGAAAATGGGTACATGGTGGCCATAAAGGGATGGACATGGTCAGAAAAAATGCTCAGGTAGGCCGTGGCATTTAAATGATGCCCAATTGGCACTAAAGGGCCTAAAGTGTGCCAAAAAAACATCCCCCACACCATTACACCACCACCACCACCAGCCTGCACAGTGGTAACAAGGCATGATGGATCCATGTTCTCATTCTGTTTACGCCAAATTCTGACTCTACCATCCGAATGTCTCAAGAGAAATCGAGACTAATCAGACCAGGCAACATTTTTCCAGTCTTCAACTGTCCAATTTTGGTGAGCTCTTGCAAATTGTAGCCTCTTTTTCCTATTTGTAGTTGAGATGAGTGGTACCCGGTGGGGTCTTCTGCTGTTGTAGCCCATCCGCCTCAAGGTTGTGCGTGTTGTGGCTTCACAAATGCTTTGCTGCATACCTCGGTTGTAACAAGTGGTTATTTCAGGCAAAGTTGCTCTTCTATCAGCTTAAAGCAGTCGGCCCATTCTCCTCTGACCTCTAGCATCAACAAGACATTTTCGCCCACAGGACTGCCGCATACTGGATGTTTTTCCCTTTTCACACCATTCTTTGTAAACCCTAGAAATGGTTGTGCGTGAAAATCCCAGTAACTGAGCAGATTGTGAAATACTAGGACCGGCCCGTCTGGCACAAACAACCATGCCACGCTCAAAATTGCTTAAATCACCTTTCTTTCCTATTCTGACATTCAGTTTGGAGTTCAGGAGATTGTCTTGACCAGGACCAAACCCCTAAATGCATTGAAGCAACTGCCATGTGATTGGTTGAGATAATTGCATTAATGAGAAATTGACCGGGTGTTCCTAATAATCCTTTAGGTGAGTGTATATACAGTATGAGAGGGAGGGGTACAGAAAATAAATACATTATACAAAACACAGTGGCCCTTGATAAAACACAGTGGACCAACACCAGCAGCTGACATAGCACCCCAGACCATCACTGACTGTGGGTACTTGACACTGGACTTCAGGCATTTTGGCATTTCCTTCTCCCCAGTCTTCCTCCAGACTCTGGCACCTTGATTTACGAATGACATGCAAAATTTGCTTTCATCCGAAAAAAGTACTTTGGACCACTTAGCAACAGTCCAGTGCTGCTTCTCTGTAGCCCAGGTCAGGCGCTTCTGCCGCTGTTTCTGGTTCAAAAGTGGCTTGACCTGGGTAATGCGGCACCTGTAGCCCATTTCCTGCACCCGCCTGTGCACGGTGGCTCTGGATGTTTCTACTCCAGACTACTCCAGTCCACTGCTTCCGCAGGTCATCCAAGGTCTGGAATCGGTCCTTCTCCACAATCTTCCTCAGGGTCCGGTCACCTCTTGTCATTGTGCAGCGTTTTTTGCCACACTTTTTCCTTCCCACAGACTTCCCACTGAGGTGCCTTGATACAGCACTCTGGAAACAGCCTATTTGTTCAGAAATTTCTTTCTGTGTCTTACCCTCTTGCTTGAGGGTGTCAATGATGGTCTTCTGGACAGCAGTCAGGTCGACAGTCTTATCCATGATTGCGGTTTTGAGTAATGAAACAGGCTGGGAGTTTTTAAAAGCCTCAGGAATCTTTTGCAGGTGTTTAGAGTTAATTAGTTGATTCAGATGATTAGGTAAATATCTTGTTTAGAGACCCTTTTCATGATATGCTAATTCTTTGAGATAGGAATATTGGGTTTTCATGAGCTGTATGCCAAAATCATCAGTATTAAAACAATAAATTACCTGAAATATTTCAGTTGGTGTGCAATGAATCTAAAATATATGAAAGTTTAATTTTTATCATTACATTATGGAAAATAATGAACTTTATCACAATATGCTAATTTCTTGAGAAGGACCTGTATATACAGTACGAGAAGGAGGGGTACAGAAATTAGAGTATATATACAGTATGGGAGGAAGGGGTACAGAAAATAAATACAGTATGTATACAGTATGAGAGGGGTACAGAAAATAAATACATTATATATACATTATATATACAGTATTTGGGACATGTCAGGGTGTGTCCTTCCTTTAAATAGAAACAAATGTTCAGTTTTAAAATGTCGTATGTGACATCACTTCTAAATATCTGACACACCATTTATGTCAAAGTTTTCCTGATGCAAAGTTCTCCAGATACTACAGAGTTATGGGGTAATTTTCATACACAGTCACTCCTAAAGTACCATAATTACAAGCTCTGTCTTTAGTTCTCTTAACGTATCAGATTGCTATCGTAACACTGCCGTCCAGCTTTAAATGTCTCCACTTTGAGAAATTTGTTTATTTTTTGTAGGATAACTGGCAGAGGTGTTCAAGCATTTGGATGCCTGTTTTTCATTTCATTAAATAACAGGGCACCCGGGATGTAAAGTGATGACGTGTTTTAAACATGTTGATTCTGTTTCCTTCTATCCCAGCTTTGACGTCAGCCTGACTTGTGGGCGTGGCACAGAGAAGGATGAGTCAAAGCCAGACATCGCCCTGAAACTCAGCGCCAGATTTGCCGAACGCCAGTTCCTGCGTAACGCTCGCATCTCAGGGAAATGGAGCGATGAAGAGAAGTCCATCGACTACTTCCCCTTCATCCCTGACCAGCCTTTTAGGGTACCTATTACACTCACCCTAACTTATATTATGGTGCCTAAACCTAACTTATAATACCTGTTACACTCACCCTAACTTAAATTACAGTACCTAACCCTAATCCATGTCACCTAACCCCTAATACCAAAGACCCATTAATACCTAAACCTAACTGCATAGCCCAGTGATGAGGAAAATACATTCCCTGTTGTAGTAAAGCCGGTAGCACCAGTCACACATTTGTCACAAGATGTCGGGTCTGAGATAGCAGATGAAAATGATAGACAAAGGACAGTGTTGAAGATAGCGTTAGGTGAAAAGTGATAAGCTATTCAAAAGCTAACAACCCCTCCTTCATTTGAATAAAGAACCACATGGCAAAACAATGACTTGGTACAGAAAGGGATGTACTAATCTTTTTTCTCTCATATATCTTTTTATCTTTATGCTTCTTTATTGTGTTAATACTTTTTGCTTTTCTTGTCTTCAATATCTCTCAATTGTCTCTCTTTTTCTCCAATGTGTCTTCATCTATCTCTCTGCTATCTCTATCCAGATTGAGATTCACTGCGAGCACACGCGATTCCGGGTATTTGTGGATGGAAACCCGCTTTTTGACTTTTTTCACAAAGTGAAGTCTTTGCCCTCGATTGATACAGTGCGGATAGACGGCGGTCTACAGATCACCAAGCTAGGCTAGTCAACCCATCGGCCGTGCCGGCGTGTGACACAGCAAGAACTCAATGCAGGTGAAAACGCACACACCTGTTTCCACACTTCCCATCATGCAACACAGCTGCGTCATCGGGCCTAGAACTTTGGAACGCCCTCGTCATCACACTTTGGTTCTGGAGTCGCTTCGTCTTTTCATCTCTCTCTGCGTGTCAAGTCTTCATTAACAAAGGTTTAAGTTATTCGGTGGTGCAATGCAACAACAGCTTTTATTCTGAAATACATTCTTTTGTTTTTCTCCTTTCTCAGTTTTGTGTGTCATGGATGTCACAACATAACTGTGTGTTCATGGTAACAAGACATCCCATAGGGAGCTTGCTGAGGGAGTAAGTTTACATCACAAATCGCTGCCTCTTGCAAATGTTTTGCATTACTTCTGGCCAGTGTGCTACGGAATTTTGTTAAAAGTAGTGTGATTCAGAGAGAACAGGATACCATTTGGGATGCAAGGTATGATTTCCTGTGTAGAGTACCTTGAAGGCTTCGCTTTCATGTAGAGGAATCGTATAATTCTCAGGAGGTTTCTCAGGAACCAGCTGTACCCATCATCTAAAAACAGTTTATCATCAACGGGATGATGTTCATCATTGTAAAAGGGGTGATTTTCGGTTGGTTAGCAAACTCAACGTTAGAGGAGATCCCATATTTTGGACTCCCTCCCAATTTATGAATATGGTTTGCTGGTTGGTTGCCATGGTTATTGGCATTCTAAGTCAATGACCTAGATAAAGCAGCTGTTTCCTAAATTACACCCTATTCCCTACTGTGTATAGTGCACTACTTTTAATCAGATCCCAGTGGGTTTTGGTAAAAAAGGAGTGCCTATGTAAGGACTAGTGTGTTTTCTGGAAGGCACCCAAGGAAATAAGGATTATATTGGGAAGTCTAAACAAAATAGAATAGACCTTTAATTAAACTGTCTTGTAACTGTATGGTTCTTACTCAAAATGGCTATTTATTGCAACTGTAGATAGATAGGAATTGCACTGACATAGAACTACTAGGTAGTGAGTAGAATGTTCTTTACAGTTCATTTTGAGCACCTTTGTTATTTTTACATTGCTTAACCTAATCTCAGAGAATTCTGTGGTTGGCTCATTTTAGGGGTAGTACACCCCAACCGTAAACATTTTGTCAGATGTGTTTTATAACTCTAAAGTTGACTTAGATGTGCCAATTCCTCATATTGATTTGGGGTCTAAAAAAGGTGTGTAGGTTTCTCTAAAGGCACACATCCGTCAACACAAACACAACACCTGAGTTAAAATATGGACTCTTGTTCAGGTACCTAATTTGTTAGGACTAGAAAATATCTCAGCAGTATTTTCTTGCAGAGAACTAACCCTTTAATGATTTTTAGTAACTAAGCTCTGAGTTGTAAATGAAGAATTTTGAACTCAGCCTGCTATTGTATAAAATTAACCTAAACCACCCTACCAAATTATAACTGTATATGCAGTCTTGCGATTCAGTTACACCCCTCAAGATATGAATAAACTAGGTTTATATTTGGCAGCATTGTAGCAAGAACACATATTTTTTTCTCCATTTGGTACAGAACAAACCCAAATATCTCATCTCCACTAATGTTTCCATCAAATCTTGTTTGTAACTGAAGTAATGTGTAACCGTTTAGGTCAAGCTGAGAAAGTTGACCGCAAACAGATGTTTACAGATTAGTGGTTGTTTGTTGTCATGATGAACAGAGGTGTCAGAAGTACAAGTAAAAGAACTTTTTCTGGGTGCAGCTGAGTTCACAAGTTTTGGGAATTTCCTAATTGAGACCAAAATGACCGGTAAAGACTGTTCATAACTAATCAGTGATCTATTAAAATTAATACAAAGTGTGTAAAAGATTAATTTTGGTGAAGAGGTAGTAATAAACTCCCATCCCCTGGTCATTTGGGTTTCATTTCAAGAATTCCCAAAATAGATGAACTCAGCAAAGTACTTTTACTTTTACTTTTGACACCCCTGATGATGAATGTTTTTTTACTGAAGCCCTGATGTTCTACGGTATCATAGCAATGTTGGTATAATATGAGAAACATCAGAGTGAGGGGATAGGCTATAACCTGATGTCATCTTTCGGACAAATCTTAAATTGCACTCTACCTACGCTCTTGGCTTTTTTTTTAAAGAACCTAAAAGGGGTCATTGATGTTCCCCATTGGAGAACGCTTGGAAGAACTCTATTTGATTCCTGGTAGAACCTGTTTTCATTCATGATCCATAATGCGTTCTCCAATTGGAACAACAGACAAGAAGAACTGTTTTCAATCGCTTTTTTTAAAGAGCATATTCAATTTAGTGCTCACTACGTCCTGTGTTCATGGTGACTGTTGTTCCCAGATAACTGTTGTCTGACTCTAGAAGGTAAACACATTTGAACCAACTCTTATTTTGTTGAGTTATTTACGCACCGACTGTATAAAAATACACTGACAATGTAGGGAGCCTTCCTCAGCTCGAACAGGGATCCACATGTGTCTGTTCACCCTGTTCAGAGCTCGCTCTTTAAACCACGGATCGGCCGTATGGAGAACACATGGTGCCAAATGGAGCTATCGTCAAACATCAAAGTCTCTATTGTCTTCTACTAGGCTTCATGTTTGAAGGGAGCTCTTATACGCATTGTTCGAACTCATCTGAAATGGTAGCCTTCGTGACCTTAGGCGACCTGGTTAACAGTAGTGAACTCTTTTCGCCATTTTCAATGCAATCCTTACTGTTGATAGTGATTCAGTTGAGTTTGGATTATTGGGATAAGCCATCTTAAAGTTTTTGGAGATTGAGGTGTTGTTTGGTTGTAATTTATTTTCTGTTTTAATTAAATTAATCCTCCTTTTGATTTTACCGGGATTGGCCAGTGCACTGTCTGTCACTTAGCTCATAAACAGGGCATCTGATCTGCAATGGGAGTACATGCACAACATTATTCATGGGATGCAGGTTTTTTCCTTTTCTTTTTTGCAATGTGTCATTTTCTCCTGCATGGTCAACCAGGGTGTGGGTTTAATTATAGAACTCACTTTTGCTTGACAGGCACTCATTTCCGTTGGACACAAACTTAGGGAGCTACAGTTCGGAAGGCTCAACAAAATAAAGACAGGGGATTTCTGTGAATCGGCCCTATAGGTTAATCTTAGTCAGCAAATGTAGACTTCATTTTGTATTATAATTTTTGGGTCTTTTTGCTGGTTGATTTAGTAGTTGGTGCTGTTGTTCTTGTATTGATTTGGAATCATCCAGACTTTACCCTTAATGGAAACATACTTTTATGAAAATATAATTAAAATCCAGTTGCCCCTTACATTGATGAATTCCTAAAATGTAGATATTGGACTTAAAAACCTAATAACAACACAATTTATGGGTAAACCAAATATTTTGGTTGGAACTAGGCAAAAAAAACAAAAAACAGGCAAAATGTAGGTAATTTTTTGCCAGCTGATGTCACCCTTACCTCGGCCCGTCTGGGGTTCAATATGTCAGTTGTACTTTAGTTTAGGGGTCAAATACACTCACAAATACTGTCCCTCCTGTGGCCCTGCACATCCAGTATGGGGGAGGGAGAAAAAAAACATTTAAAAGTACAAAGTAAAAGTACCTTTTTGTATTCAGCTGAGTTCATAAGTTTTGGGAAGTTCCTAAATAAGGCCAGAATTTTCAGGTAAAATAATCTATTTAATTTTACCTTGAGCTATGAACTGACAACAGAGTAAAATATTAATTATTATCACTGGTTAGATAAACTATTATTACATTGTCATTTAAGTTTTAATCAACAACTTTCCAAAACAAATGAAACCAGCCTTTTATTTTTTAATTTTACAACTGAACGGGACAGTTACCAGTAATGGACAGAATGTTGGGTGCTATTCAGATGCTTTAATGGAGAGGCTGAGCCCACACTAAACAGCAGAAATACTGAATTTTAACATTAAATGTTGATTGGTTAATCAAACTGGGTTACTGAATGACAGCGTGCATGCTGCAGTACTGCTGCATTGTGGGAACATGTCTACGTTGTCCACATTATGTCATCAATTAAGATTTGTTCTTTAGGTTTTCAGATGAAATCTGCCATTTCATCTATTCTACTCACTAGACTTTTTAATTAACCCCCCCATCCTACACTGATCTTCACACTTTTGAAAAAACAGACAAACATGTAAGCCTTTATAAAATATATACATCTGAGTTAAACTGAATGTCATTGCTGCTTGATTGTAATCTGATGTTAAAATGCCTTTGGACTGTGGGATGTACATATTTTCAACATGGCCTTAGTTTGTATATGATGAAATCTGTCTGTGAGTGCTGTATAGGCAAGGGGTTTTGGTACGTATCCATGGTTGACTGACCTGAGTTCAAAGTTACTGGATCTGGGCTTAATTTAGTTTGCCTGGCACCTTGGAATCAAATAGTCCCACCCTCATGTCCAGGTAGACCAGAGCAAACGATTATGTCCAGTAGAAAGAATAAGCCTAATTGTTCAAGCCTGACTATGGGTTCTCTGACTTTCCCCAGACCTCGTGCACTTAGGAAGCGCAAGTTGGCATAGTGCTGCCCGGGATTTGGGTTAGATAAATCAGATTATCTATCCTGCCAGGTCAGTCTTCAGCGACTCCTTGTGTCCAGATCGGGCGCCTGTGAATTCAATTGCGGAAGTATTGTAATCATCCCGTACATGATCTGACTAAAGGTTTCCGTGTTGGATGAGCAGTGAGAAAAGAATCAGCGGCTGGGTGACGTGGTTGGACGAAATATGTGCACACCCCTCGCCATCCCACAGATCTGTACAAAGAGTTGCGGAGCTGCTGGCAAGGCAGGGTTGGTGGGAATTGGGAAGGGAGTAAAAAAATTACAAATAAAGTTTAAGCCTGCTAGCGCTGTTCTAAAAAATCAAGCTCAACATTATTCTCCATTGTGTTTTACTGTTTAGTCCCAGACTAAGTTTAATCTGTGTCCTTGAACCTGACCCATAAAATACTGGAACCATTTGAAGTACCATTTAAACCCAGGTTTGGTTTTTGAAACCAGGATTTACCCAAATATTTATTAAATATCTGAGAAACCATGTCTACAGTATATTTTGCTTCTTTTTTACTTTAGATTGGACATGCTTGTAAGATGTATTTTTTTCTACCTGCCTATTCCAGGGTGTAACTGCTGTTTGACCCAGTATGTCAATGTACTGGATGTGTCACAAATCATACCCTATTCTCTAAATATTGCACATTTGACCCGATCTCTTTCCGCCCTGGTCAAACTTATTGTATTGTTTAGAGAATAGTGTTGTAATGTATTTAGGATGCAGACATACTTTTTTAAATGCATCGATGAGTGTACTATTAACTGGTTCTGTATCTTAGTTTGTGCTATTGTAGATATTGTACTAACAAGCTTCCTTCTGTATTACCAAGAATAAAGGAAAAGGCCTGTAGCCATAAAGCATCTTTGGGTCCTTGAAAAGCGCTATATAAGTACCATGTATTATTATTATTATTATTATTATTATTATTATTATTATTATTATTATTTTTAGAAGTAGTAGGAATATGTCATTCAAATAAATCTGTGCCTTTTACATTAAATACACAAAGATGGCAAAAGCTTTTGAATAGCAATACTTCCTAAAAAGTAACTTTTGACCGAATGTATCTCTCACTAATTGGACTTATGATTTGAAGAGCACTTTCGAAGCTACACTTGAGATGAGGATTTAGAATTAAGATTGAGGATTTGTAAGGCCAAATCAAAGTCAGACTTATTTCATCTGAAGTGTTATCTGACTCCTCATGGACATTGATACAAATATTTAACAAATAAATAATCTGTTCTGTGTCCATTAGAGGATTCCGAAACCAATGAATGTCAATAAACCAACACCTCAGGTAAAATAAAACACTTGGCAAATGGCACCCTATTCAATATGTTGTGCATTACTTTTGAAATTTTTAATTAGGCTATATGGTTAATGGTAGTGCACCACCTGCATTAGTGAGCCATTTGGGACATATTCTTTCACTTTTTTTGATTTGATCAAATTGGAACCTTTTCAGTGTGCACGATGCACCTTTTTTGTTTTTCATAAAATTAGTAATTCCCCTATTTTTACATGTGCTCATGTAAAAAAATTACTTTACACACCAATAAAAATGTGTAATCTTGGAATGTGCCGGTGCTCAGTGGGTTCCATTCAGAGCATGCGGAAGCACAGAGAGGTCAGTTGGCACAGAGTAACCAGGGCAACAAGCAGGTCTGTGTCTGGCCCTTGCTGGGCTGAAGAGCTGAGAGAAAGAAAAAATAGGAGTGTTTGTGTGAGAGAGAGTGTGTGTGTGTGTGTGTGTCTGTGTGTGAGAGAGTGGAAGAATGGATGGATGGAGATGGCAAACAGATGGGTGTTTCTGTGTGTGTGTTTGTGAGTGCGATAGAGAGACAGCAGTAAGCCTTTGGAAATGAGATATAGGGGAAGTTTTAAAAGAAGAGATAAGAGAGAGCCTTTGACATTTGACATCCTGCATGGCATATACAAATGTCTTTGTCACTTTCACTGAGGGATTACAGACAGGACGTGAAGCAGAAACAGTAGTGTTATAAGTTACCAGTATATACTGTACTTGTTATGCTGCCCCACCAAAGGGCTGGCACCTAACTTAAATTTGCCCATAGACACTGATCTCGGGACAGCTTTGCATAAATGTTGATGAGGCTGGAGGAGGGGAAGTTGATATGAGTTGTCCATAGGGATGTGTCTGCGTCAGTGGTAACCTAGGAGACATTGCTGGGGGGCTACAGTTGAGGTTAAGGGTTAGGGGCATTTTTTGTATGCTGGAGAAGAAAATGTACTGTAATTTCCAGGACGAATCTCTTGTGATTTATTTATGCACTCTACCTCCCCCTGCTGTCTGTTCAACAAACTGTTCTTACTCAAACATGCACTTAAACAGTTCATTCCTATGAGTACGATCTATTAACTGTTTTGTCATTTTGAAGAAATTGATTTATGTTCTCGATTCTGAATAAAGCTATGATGTAATCCAGGAATATTGTTAGGATTGTCTAACATGGCTACTTGTTACGCAGTAATCTGGTTAGGGTGATTGGTTGATTTTATCTAAGTCCCATGCCCACACACAGGCAAATAGAGTTCTGTAACTCGGTCACTGGGGGATGGAGAGAGTTTGTTTGGCATGGTCTGGTGCCGCAGAAATTAAATGGTCTAATTCTAGTAAAGCCCAACTCTAGAACCCTAAACAGCTCAAAATCATTGTGCCGGTCATGTTTCAGACAAGAAAAAAACCTCAGCATGTTCGGTAAATCCCAACTCGGCCACCGTATATTGCCCAAAAACCTTTGGTTACGTCACTGCTACATTTAAAAAATAAATCTGGATGCGTTCGTTTCTATATGCGTTCTATTCAACAACAACAACAAAGAGGTGAGAACATTACTCCAGTTCTGAAGTCATTACACTGGCTCCCAGTTCCCTGCAGGATTGATTTTAAGGTCCTCCAGTTTGTTTATAAAACTCTAAATGGCTCAGGACCAGCCTATTTTACAAACTCGCTAAAATCCTATGTTCCCCAAAGGGCCCTCAGATCTAACCTGCTAATGGTACAAAACCCCACTCACAGAAGAATTGGAGATGCTGCCTTTTTTAACTATGCTCCAAAACTGTGGAACACAATACAAATAAATATCAAGGAAGCATCATCTATTGATATATTCAAAAAGCTGTTAAAAATAAATATTTTCACTTTAGCCTTTAACTAAGCCAGAACACAAAAGTTTTTTATGCTTCTTGTAATATGTTCCTTTACATTTCATATTTTTATTTGATTGCCTGCAAACGTGCTCTATGCTTTTTATGTTTTAAACTATTTTTACATTTCTTTGTGTTTTATTGTAAATGTTTATGTAAATGTTGTTATTGATACAAATTTGTTTCATTTTATTTGACGTTTATTGATGTAAAGCACTTTGAGCTGCATTCCCTGTATGAAAAGTGCTATATAAAGGTGTATTATTATTATGCTCCTATTGACTCGATTCAAAGATCAAATCTCTTTTGAAAATTAACATTTATAATTTTAAAAAACGTTGCAGTGACTTAACCGAAGGTTTTTGGACATTTTATGGTGGCTGCATTGGAAATTACCAAATGCACTGAGTTTTTTTGTGACTGTTGTGTCAGAAACATGACCGGGTGTCTGGAGTGTTCCTTTAAGTGACGTGGAACGTGGCATGTTTGTTGGTGCAAGATGGGCTGTGTTTAGTATTTCAGAAAGTGCTGATCTACTGGAATATTCTTGCACAACCATCTCTGGGGTAAGAAAATGATCCAGTAAAGAGAAAATATTAATTGAGCTGCAGTTCTCTGGAAAAAAATACCTTGTTGATGGCAGAGTTCAGAGAATGGCTAGACTTGTTCGAGCTGATAAGACAGGTGACAGTAACTCAAATAACCACTTGTTACAACCAAGTTATGCAGAAGAACATCTCAGAACATACAACATGTTGAACCTTGAAGCAGGTGGGCTACAGCAGTAGAAACCCACACCGGGTGCCACTCATGTCAGCCAAGAACAGAAAATGGAGGCTACAATTTGCACAGGCCCACCACAGTTGTACAATAGAAGATTGGACTGGTCTGAGTCTTAATGTCTGCTGCGACATTCAGGTGGTAGGGTAAAAATTTGGCGTAAACAACATGAAAACATGGATCCATCCTGTTCAGGCTGGTGTTGGCAGACTTTGGGCCCCTTAGTACCAATTGAGCATTGTTTGAATGCCACAGCCTACCTGAGTGTTGTTGCTGACCATGTCCAACCCTTTATGACCACAGTGTACCCATCTTCTACTGGCTACCTCCAGCACCATGTCACAAAGCTCACATCACCTCAAACTGGTTTCTTGATGACAGTTAGGTCACTGTACTCAAATAGCTTCCACAGTCACCAGATCTCGATCTAATCAAGCACCCTTGGGATGTGGTGGAAAAGGACCTTTGCATCCTGAATGTGCAGGTGCTAAATCTGCAGCAACTGTGTGATGCAATAATGTCAATATGGACCCAAATCTGAGAAATGTTTCAGATTTGTCAGTTTTGAAGGCAAAATGAGGTCTAAACCAGTAATAGCAAGGTCTATCTAATGACGTGTACAGTGTTTGTAATAATGGATAATTTCACTCAATTAATAAATGACCAAGTATAATATTTTTGTCTCTTTTGTTTAGTTGGGATCTCTTAATCTACTTTTAACACTTTGATGATGTTTTAGGTAATATTTATACAGAAATATAGAAACTTGTACAAGTAGCCTAACATTTAAAATATGAACATACACCTACTGTAATGTATGCTATATGGCAATTCGTCTGAGTACCATTGAGTTGCTCTGGACAAAAAGCCTATGCAAAAAAAAATTGTTTCACAGTTCAAGGAGTAATACGGTAATAGCCTAGCTGAATAGACAATGGCAACCAGTATCTTATGCCGGTAGAGAAATTATAGCTCTCATGTTTCGTAAGCAAATAACACATAAACAGTTACTTTGTTCTCCGTTACCCGTTTATTTCCTCTTAGCTAAGATTTAAAATAAAAGCATGACTGTTTGTCATTTCCGGAAGTGACGAGTAGGACTTCTTCATTTGTATGTCATCATGACGACAGACTGAACATTGAGTGGTGGAGCTAGATTCATTTCAGGCACCTGCGGGTCCAATTTAATCTTCTTAATAGGTATTTTCCCATGCATTATTTTTCGTAGACACATATTGTTTGTCTGCAAATCCCGTAGGTGAGATGAAAACGCCATAACAACATCGGAAGGTAAGGAGAACTTGAATAGCCTTTCTGTTATCTCTGGTCCAGTGTGTTACTGTTAGGTACAGTACGTTAAAGGTTTACTAAAATATAGACTACAACAGATTTTTTTAGACTGGCAGTATAAGTACTTATTTATCCAACCAGGTAAATACTTTGCTTTAAAAGGTGTTGTCTCAATTTATGACATGTACATGTTACCGCAAATTAGCTCCATTATTGTAATGCGCATGCGTCGGATCTCCACTATACACTTGTTCCAACGTGTGGGGGTGGAACAGAGCTAATCGTGCATGCATTATTCTTCCAGAAGCAATCACTAGTGTGATTTATGCTCAATGCAATCTTAAGTAATAAGAAATAATCGCAGCTAGCTAGTAAATTCAAAGCATTATTGGCTACTAGTTACATCAGCATCTTCAAATACCTGCCGAAATAAACATTTTCCATTTCCCAAAGTCAGGGCATCCAAGTTAAATTACTCATCTAGTTACAACAACCTCCCTCATAACTGACCAAAGTGCCCTCTAACAAAACAACAATAACAGTTGGTTAACTAACATCACACTATTTGCAAAATAACATATTTGCGTGTGTGTGGAATAGTTAAGGTTTATCCTATTTTCTTTGCAAATACGGTAGCAAGTTCATGTAACCCTAAGCCAAAGAATCAGTTGTTTATCCTATGCATGACTCTCAATGTCTCTGGAACATGAATAAAAAGGTTTCCATTTACTGTAAACCATCCTCAGAGGACTGGCCTCATGTTACAGGTAGTGAGCAACCAGCACAAAATGCTCCACTCATTAAATAAATGAATATCACAGCTGTAAATGGGCCTGTGCCTCTCTACACATTACCTTTTGCCGACACAGTATTTGTTGATACTCACTGATATTGTTTGAGGTGTGATTATAGCTGTCACATGAAAGAGTGTGAATATTAGTCCTCAGGGAATAGCTGGAGACATTTCATCTTTTTGGACTGAGATGAAATCATGGATACTTGAAGGCTGTCATGTGTGGTTTGAGAAGAGGTGAACACCTGGTTTGAGCACAGTATGGGGGCAGTTAGACAGTGGATATTATGTTGTCTTGTGGTGGGAAAGGCTTTTTTCTGTGGGCGCGTTCCTGCTGATGTTGGTGCAGAAGTAGCTGTCATCAACTCTCTCTCTCTGTAAACAAAGCAGCAGAGTGGGATCGGGTTGCTCTCACTGGGTTAAATGACTGGGCTTCGTGGGTTAGTTCTGGTCACTGTTTCCACTTGCGATAGTATTAACAGAAAGAGAGTAGGGAGTGTGAAAGTTCAAGGTGACTTCGTTGTCATAGTAGCCAAATAAACAGTGAAATTAATTAGTAACTAAAGAGTGATGGTTAAGGATGGTAATCGGAGGTTCACACATTTTAAGGGACAGATTCCGTTGTCCCCCTTGACAGATTATTTAATAATTGAGTAGGGTACTTGACAGGAAAAGTGTGTGTACATTTATCATTGAGCAGTTCAGTTGGTATTCTGGTAAAAATCTCTGCTCACAAAGTGGCACCCTTTTCCCCTACATAGTGCCCTAATTTGGGTCTGATCCTGACAAATGTAGTACGTTATTGTGTAGGATTTAGGTTCACATTTACAATGTGGCTTCTGTCTCTGTTTGGAGAGGAGGGTCCTCATATCTACTCATACAAGTCTCTTGACTAAAGGAAACAGACTGGCAATTGGAATGTTTGGTGATAGATACCTCTGCCATGCTTGCATCAATCCAAAGCAAACATACTTCTGGCTGTAGGCTGTTATAAAGATGCAAACATTATGGCCTAGGTTTTGTCTTCAGGTAATTTTGGATTTGCTAGCATGGTGAATCATACTGTGAAGGATGGGTATTCATGTTAGAGAAGCCTCAATACCTAACAATCATTACTAATGCTACTTTAATATTATGTTATACAGTCTAACAATTAAAGCTATTTAAAGTTTTAATCCCATATAACCTTAAAGTACTCTGTGCATACCTTTCTGTATTGGTGACTGAAAGGAAGTCAAGCCCAACATTATCTATCTATAAACAATAAACCTGTAAAGCACCCATTAACCCAAAGTCACACAACCCTTTGGATTGAACAAACAAATCTAGTTGTGTTGACCAAGAGATTTATGCTTTAAGTTCCTGTTTAGTTTAGCTCACAAAGTCAAGCATGAGGAAGTCAATGACACAATGCCTTCCCTGTATTTATGGACATTTGATGTTGAGTAGCCTAAGCCTTAGTGCTCTTTTTCTACAATATCTATTCAAACAAATGCTATAGTAAAATTTTAAATGAGTTTTGTTTTCATATTCAGTATGTTTTGATATATTCCACAGGATGTTTTCATTGCAGACTGCTAAATTCTAAAAAGAGCTGTCCTGCCCAAAACCCTCAGCTATGTGCTTTAAAATACCCACGCAAGACATTCTACAGCCACCATGTCTCTGTGAGCTGTATGCATGACAATATCAATACACTTGTCTATTTTCAAATGTTTTAGATTTAATCACAGTGGGTTTGTTGAGTTTGATACATTGGTATTGCAGCCAAAGCAGCCAGTGACTAGGCTATGCCCTGGACACTAGCATCTCGTTGTGTCGGTTGGATGCCTGGAAACTCAACTGGGTTGTGTAGGTCCAGGTTGAATCTGTGTAACATCTCACTGGGTTGTGTAGGTCCAGGATGAATCTGTGTAACATCGTACGGCTCCCTGGTTGATCCTCAGAGGAAGCTTGTTTATGTTTACTGACCGTCACCTTTGGAGCTGCAGCAGTGAGTCAGGAAATGGACTTCATGAAACTGTGAAGCAAGAAATCGAGTATGCGGACAATTAGGTCTAACATGCAAATGAAATGTCACATCAGGAAGCTGTTTTTCACTACACTATTGTGAACTCACCATTCAGGGGTTGTTTTTCACTACACTATTGTGTACTCACCATTCAGGGGTTGTTTTCTCACTACACTATTGTGTACTCACCATTCAGGTGTTGTTTTCTTCCTTTAGGTGCATCAGACTTTGAACTAGAAGCGCTCTTCCATGGAACGGGAAGTGATGCGCATATACTCCTCCTCCCCCCCTCCACTGGATGACGAATCAGAAGAGGACGATGATGAAGAATTTGGGGATATCTCAGGGGGTGTAGCGGTGTCTTCCATCCAGCCCCACTCCTTGACAACAAACCCTGCCTCCCCAACCCCAATAACAAAGCACTTTACTGTTAGACACTCCCCCTTGACCAGCGCAACGCATGGCAACGGAATGCAGAAACTGGCCCGAGCAACCGAGCAGCCAGTGGTGCTGGTGGTGGACCAATCAGAGCCTGGTTACACTGTTACCTCAGAGGTCGGGAAGGATAGTTCAGGGTCAGAGGTCAAAGGGCAGCCCTGTCATTGTGACCTTTCTTTTACCAATGGCTTTACTGAGCCACACCTACAAAGGACAATATTTGCAGGTAACACGCTTAGTCCTGACAGCTGTCAAGAAGTTGTTAGTGAGGTGGCCTAGTAACAAAGTTGTTATACATAACAATTTTGTTTATTCTGTTGTGCTTTTAATATGCTTTATATGTACGCATGTGCTATAGCAGAGACATTGTGCATTTCAAATACATTGTAATACTATTCATCCACTTATTTACCACAGGTCCTGTAGTAGATCGTCGAAGCTGTCCTTGCCAGGAGTCGGGGTTTGCCAACTTCTCTGTTTTCTCTGAGCCGGAGATGGAGCTGGAGCCCTGGTGCTGCGGGTTCACCCAAGCAAGCACTGTGGAGCACAGGAAAAATGGCAGGACGAAAGAGCCACACCTAGTCAACGGGTTCTACGATGAAACACACCTAGTTAAGGCGGACATTGAGCGGACGTGTTTGGCAGAACAAGGGAACGACAACTGCACTGGAGTCCAACCGCACTCTGAGCGAACACACCAAGCTCAGGACCTTGTTGGAGGTAAGGTGCTTGGGGAACCAGATGAGTCTGGAAAGAGAGCACCCAGCCCCAGCGTCAATGGCACCCCTAGCTCTCATACCCGGGAGCTGGAACCGGAGGGAGGGTTGGAGACAGAAACAGAGGAAAGTGTGTCTTCCGTCCTTTCCACGGTCAGCGGGTCGGTCAGTGAGGAGTTCGCCTCCTTCTGTGACGCTGTTCTCCCGGATGCTTTGGATGATGTTGGGGATGTTGGAGAGACTGTGTTTGCTCCCACATCACCACATGAGATGGAGGAAAACAAGGAAACCGGGGAGAAGGAGGAAAGTGAGAAGTATGTGCAGCAGATTGACCTTAGGGAGGAGACTGAGACAAAGATGGAAGATGAGCTTGAGGATGAGGAAATGGACGATAGGAACTTTGGAATCTTGAGGGAGGCTGGATCCTTTCCTAGCCAGGAGGGCTCTGCTGACTTCAGCCAGTCGGACTCTGGGACATTTAAGGGCTCTACAGACTTTGACCAGGACAGCCCAGACCCAACCCAGACACATAGCACTCAGGAGGGTGAGGAATGGGAGGGACAAGTTGGGGGTGAGGAGTGCGGCGGAGGTGTCCTCCCACCCAGCGACAGTTTTGCAGACTTCCACTCTGCCCCCCTGGAAGATGCTGCAGAAGAGCAAGGTGGGACAGATCGGGGCTGGGGGGCGTTTGGGAACCAAAGAGATCCGTCGGAGGGGGGTGATTGGGCTGAGTTTGAAAAGAAGACCGACGGTACTGAAGTCGAGGGGCAGCGAGGTGCTGCTGCACGAAGGGACAGTCTGCAGGTGAGTGGTCTTCTCTGAGTGGTCTTCTCTGAGTGGTCTTCTCTGAGTGGTCTTCTCTGAGTGGTCTTCTCTGAGTGGTCTTCTCTGAGTGGTCTTCTCTGAGTGGTCTTCTCTGAGTGGTCTTCTCTGAGTGGTCTTCTTAGTTAGAGCGGTGTTGTAAGTCAGTCGTTGGACATGCAGACAAGACATACACGTCACGTTTCTCCCACAGTTTTTAACAGAACATTTCTAACCAGACAAATGACCAGACGCAGTGTGAATAAATGCAGAATGGTAGCACGTCAGGGGACCACGTCTGTCAAGGTTCTCCAGAGGAATCGAATAAATTGTCACTTTTGCTTTTTTAATGCTGTGTCCAAATAATTGAGATTCAACTTGGTTGTCCCACGTCTGGTAGATAGTCTTTGTCGTCATTACCTCTCAAGCATAGCTGTCCCCACCAACCTTCAAGATACTTTAGAATAAGTTGAACTGATATGAGTCTACAAAGACTTCCTCTTTACTTGATTAGATAATTGTATTGTTAATGTGAATGTAGGAGATCTGGAACTAGGCCTGTGTCTGATCCCTCCAGGCTTCACTGTCTGTTCGTCTACAGAGCGTCCTCCAGGCCAGCTTCCCTGCCGCCACAGTCCCAGAACTGGATGAGGAGAGGGGGGTGGTGGAGCTGGAAGAGAGGAGTGTACCCAGCCTCAGGGCTCTGCTACAGGCTCTGGACACTCAGCCCCAAGAGAAGGAGACTGAGGAGGGGCAGCTGTCAACTAGAAACTGGTGAGAGGTGCTGTAAGAGGATGTTGATGATATATTGATATGGATGGTACTACCTATGATGATACATTGGTTTAGATCAGGGGTGAGCAAACATTTTTGCTTGAGGGCCACATTGAGCTTTTGAAACTAAGTGAAGGGTTGCATACTATAGCAATACATGAAAAAAAAAGATATTGAAAATGTTATTAATTAATTTACCACCTCCCCACCACACACACATCTACACATGTTACAATTCTAAAACAAATAGTAAGTGCATTTGGTTAATTTTCAAAGGAATTCAAGTATTTTAAAACAGTTCGACCAGCCAGTCGGTGTCTTGTAACCACTGCTTAATTTGTAAATCCGGAGGTCCCGGTAGGCATGCGAGAGGGAGAACAAAAAGGGAAAGATAAGACGACAATGCAGCAGTGCAACACTGATTAAAAAGCCTGGGCCCGTATTCATAAAGATTCTAAGAATTCACTTAGAAAACTCCTAATTTAGCTTAAAAACTTTTACGTAGGAGTCTTAGCTTAAGATCGATTCCAGACCCATCTAAGAGCAACTCTGAGCAAGGAAAAGACAAAAACTCTTTATCTTAGTGAGGAGGCGGGGCTGACCCCGTTGTTATGTATGACACAATCTTTTGAAGACTGTGATTGGTTGGTTGTCCAAGAAGGAAAAAACTGAGCGATTTTAAGTATTCCGTGAAACTGTCACGGATTTAGAAGTTAAGGATCCGTGGCAGTTTCACAGAATTTTCGGCCATTCCGTGAAACTGCCGCAGAGTTTGAAGTTAAGTGTACGTGGTACTATCACGTATTTCGGAGATCACGTAGAATAATTTGGATGTGGGTTCCATCAATTACTCCGACAACAAGGCTGCTATATTCATAAATGCAGGTTTTTTATGCCTGCAAGTTGGGAATGTCCAGTGGAAAGGAAATGTACTGCGACACAATAAGAGGTTCTGAAAGTGCTGTAATTGTTTATGTGATCACTCTGCTTACAGAAGGTTGTGACAGACCCATGTCATCACTGCTACATTGTTGCATTTTCCCAGTTGCCAAATATCTTAATGTAGTGATTACTTTCATTTCTGGCACTATGACATTTCTGCGCTGTGTCGGAGATGTTAGCATGTCTCTAATAAGATCGGTCACAAACATGATCCCTGCACGATTTAATCTATAGCGTATTGACTCACTGTCATCCATTGTCTGCAACACATTTCTTCTCCCTCTTCGTAATTCCGCCGTTTTCTCCTCTACTGAAGGAACTCTTAAGCCTCTTAAAAGTCCTCGTCTGTACTCCTACCAATTTTGGCCTTAGGACCTCTTTTAAGAGTTAAGATGGTTTCTGAATTACTTTTTTCTTTACCAGGATTTTTTTTAATTTTAAGAGTAAACGCCCACATTTCTAAGAATTTTCTCACTAGGAGCTACTCTTTGCATTAAGATTCTTTATGAATACAGGCCCTGGTACTTTGCTCTCCCTGATATAAACTGTACTACTGATGATGATACATTGCTATAGATGGTACTACTGATGATGATAGTGAAGATGTGAACTCTTCTTTGCAGTCTACATTTTGATTAAATTAATTGAACGATAATACGTCAGTAATATAAATCTAGTGAACACTTGCTGTTAAAGGTACGGTTTGCGATGTTTGTAATTGCAGAACTATTTTTTAGGCCCCCCATTTTAGTGTGTATGTGTAGTATATTGTTTATATTATATGCACAATATACATAGAATCATTGTCTTACTGTAGTTAGCTTGAAACCTGACGTGTTCTCAAGGCTATTACTGGCATCCACTAACCGAGGTCAGGCAGGGAATCGCCAACAAATGTGTGACGTATGGTTTGCTAAAGTAGTGGAAGTCCTGTTTACAGAGCTGTCAATCAATCCAGAGCTATAAGGTGATGTCTAATGAGTTTGCAGTGTGAGCACAACCTCTAAACACAGGAGAACAAGAGAGAAAATACTAACCTAGACATTTCAGGGAAATAATCTAAGTCACGCACAGGGACCCATTTTAGCTCTAGAGCACCTAAATTCACATTCTTTTGAACCTAGAGGCCTAAATAACTCTAAATATCACCAAAAAGTTTCAAATTACAATTTCTTATTCATTGCCTAAAACGCATCTCAGATGCAAGTGCATCCAATGAAATGTCAGTGGTTCTGATTACATTAACAACCACGAAAAGCAGATGGCTTTCAATGATTTGAGTCTCTCACCTGTAACTAAACTCTATTACCCAGGGTTCCTAGGGGTGTGTGGCAGCTGCCTCAGGATGTCCATGATGCCGTGGGGCTGGGTTTCCAGTGGTGCGGTTGTCATAGCAACATGGCCTTGCTGCGCTGCCTCCGGATGGACACCCGGAACATGGTGAGTCTGCAACATCTCTCACACGTGAAGCCCCCGTAACATGGAAACACTTTAGTACCAGTAAATAAATAGTGGGCCAGAGCAAACCCAATGACAATGTGAGCATTGAAGGAAATGTATCAAATTAAACTACATGTACATTCAATCACTGCAGCCAGTTTATTATTTTCAAACAAAAGTCATATTCGTTCAGTATCTATGTATAGTGTGCTAAATGAATAACTCTCCTCCACAGCTGTTCACTGGCCAGATGAAGAAGCCACTCATAGTTCCAGCATTTGCAGCCAGTCTGGTGAGTGGACTAAAACTGTTCCCTTCTTTGACCCAAACAGTATCCTACTACCTATATAGTACATATCTTTATTCCCTATTTCATGCACAACTTCTTTGTGACCAGGGATCTTTTTGTGCACTGAAAGCTAGTTTGTATCCTTGATGCTCTGTTGGCTGTTGCTGACAACCAACAGTATGTCTGATTTTATTTTTCACCTAATCACTGTGCCTCAGTGGAAATGTAATTTAAATGTCTCTGTCTCTTTGTCTACTTGCCTCAGGGTCTTTTAGAGCCCACCAAAGAGCAGTCCCATCAGCCATCTCTCACTCCACAAGAACTTCCTGGGTCAAAGGGCACCGGCTCAACACATTCCACACAGGTACAGGCACACTGTTGATCCTTCCTAGTTATCTTCACTTGTCCACTACTTCAGAAGTGTACACTCACTTGTTATGATGAAAGGTGGTAAGTGTTGAAATTAGGATGAGTTTTACGTCCATCCTCGTTTTTTTATCATGCTTATAAACAATGTACAGTGAAAACATCTAGATCACTACTGATAACACCAGACATGTCACGCCTAATTAGCTGTTATTGTAAACATTCAGAACATATGTTGGTTTCAAGCAAAACATATATTTTATAAACACAAATATTGTGTTCTTGACCCCATTATAATCATTATCTATTAAAAGTGAACAGTTCTACAGCAGAGGGCAGACAAACATTGATTTACAACTCCTGGTCTACACCATGTGATTCCAGCAGAGGGCAGACTAACATTGAATTACAACTCTTAATCTTCACCATGTAATACCAGTAGAAGGCAGACTAACATTGCATGTTGATCTGAATAGAGACAAAGCATCTATCACACTTTCCTTGCCTTCCTTCCCTCAAAGTACATTAAATTATGTATTGAACAACCTTTGATCCTCTCCTTACAATGAGCTGTGTATTTCCATAAAAGAGGACAGAAGAGGCATGGATGTGAAGGACCGTAACGTTTCCACAGAGTGGCTCACATCCAGCTCACACAACACAGCACTGCTTTCTCTGACATTTATGAGTCTGAGTGATTGTGGTTGAGAGTAGATGAGGTCAGCCAGTATTGATCAAGTACACACTGCTGATCCTCATTGCAGTTTCTTCATCCTGCCAGCAGGGGGCCCCCCAGCCTTCACAGCTTGACTGGAGCAGCAGTGGCCTTAGCCCCACCTCTCAGGATGGTATGTGCCCCCGCCGAACCCCCCATCTGCAGGGCTGGAGATGAGGTCCCCACACAGCTTACTTTTCTCTTTCCACTCCAGTGCTACCTTAGTATTTATTCTCCGCTCAACCCCAGGAACAGTCAACTGCAGTCCTCGTTAGCCAGATTATCACATATTACCCTCACAGACCTGGCTCACACACCTGGTTAAAACAGTGGTGATATTGTAATGTAGTGGAGACCTGGATTAGGTCTTTATTGATGTCTGGTGGGTCAGCTGGGTTTGTGGGTGAAGTGTCATCGATCAGGCTTAAAGACTTCTCTCACTAGTCTCCACTCAGGTTTAAATGCCAGACGTTCCTCTATTTTTCTCTCTTTGGTTTCTCTATCTAATAGTCCTGTATATTCCAGGGCTAATTTAGGATCTGTTTAGCCGTCAAGGATGTAATGATGATAGATCAACCCTACCAATCAAAGATGCTTTGTGAATACAGACCCTGTTTTTCCTCATGGTTTTCTTATCTAAATCTCTCCCTACTAGACCAACACATAATACATCAATGTGTTGGCAAGTGTAGAATTTGAAAGATATTCTTTCCCTGTCTTCTATCTCTAGGTTGCTATTTTTAGCATAGATTAATTTCACTATTCATGTTCATTACTCTTTATCCTTTTAATAACTGTATGTATTGATGTGGAATCCTCAGGTTCTCTATCTACTGCTACTTTACTGGCTACCTCATCCACCGTTGATTGATTCACGTTCATGAGGGACATCACTTGTTTAAATGTTGTTTCACCCTTCTGGGCTTATTCAGTATTATGGAAGGTTATTGGTCAAAGAGACATGCAGCCATATATATTAATTAATTCAGTGTTTCCTCTGTGAGTATGGACAAAATGGTACCCTGTTCCCTACATGAGCCATAGGGCTCTTGTCAAATTAAGTGCACTACCGGTGGTGCTGTTAAGGAGACACACACTGCCTTTATAAAACCTGGTTTTATATTGGATGATCATAATACAAAGAGACTTTTTAGTTCCAAGTGAATTAGCAAGGTTTATGGGTGTTGAACCGTGTTGGTTGAGGTCTAGATGATCCATAGAGATGGCCCTGGACCCTCATGGCCAGGAGGTAAGACAGACCAGATCGTATTATGTAGCCAATGCTCTTACAGAAACTGTCCCAATTATGTTTATCTGGTTTTCCGCATATTGAACTCTTCCTCAATGAGTTGTAATTTTAAAACAAGCAAGGACAACAATTTAGTTGCAGGTTTTTCCCTGCATTCATTTGTCTCTGGACATGTTTAGTCTTGCAAGACCGCTGGTATAATCTAGATATCTCGACCCGTTTCGGTTTGTATGACGGAGTAGAATCTTTGGCAAAATATCAGGTTACAGAAGGCCCTAGATCAAAGTGTTTGTTTTGAAGCTGCTATTCCCTGCTTTGTTTTTATGTTCTACTTGCCTTTTTCTTTTTTCCCTTAAAGGTTGGGTAGATTTATTTACTCAGTAACTTAAACAGATGTTACCATCACTGTGAATATCTGCATAAATGCTTGTAAAGTTTTATTAAGATTCACACAGCCCCAATCAATGGCATGCTTGAGTGTTAATGCAATAAACACGTGTAACATTTTGTAAATAAATCCTGAATAAACCCTCTGTAATATATTACACCTCCTAGCGGTCCTGTCTCTTTGGTTTCTCTGGCTGTCCTATCACTGCCTACTTTTCTCCATAGATGTGGATAGATGGCTCTAGTAGCACAAATCCTGGTCTAGCATGGTTAGCAACCATGAGGATTCTGTCCACTTAGGTCAACATTATATGGTTTCATAAACAATCCCATAATTCCCTGTCTGCTGGGCGGGTCAGCCAATGACTGGTTCTCCTAAAAGAACATTCACATGCATTAAAGCATCTTACATGTTTAGACAATAGGCAGATGTTTTTCAGGTTATTTCCTGTGAAGAAACCTGTAAGCAGTAGAAGGAACCTGGAATGGGAAGATCTCTAGGTGTACATGTGCCCATGTTGCCACAGAAAAAGAAGAGCCCTCTATTCTACTCTATGCTGCTTACCTTTTCCAGCTCTATGACTGAATGTCATGGATCACTAAGCATTCCTGAGGTGTCAAATATAGAATCCTTATTTAATTGTGTTTATGGGGAAGATAACACTATATACTTAGTCAGTGGTGTGCCTAGACAGGTGTGCCTGTTCAGGGCTACAACCAAACCCTGGAATATCTGGGGGTCCCTGAGGACAGGGTTGAAGCACTAAACCAGGGTTCATCAACTCCAGTCCTGGAGGGCCAAAACACTTCAAATTTTTATTTTACCTACTAGTTAATTGCAATCACCTGCTTTCCCAGGTAAAAAACAGTCCCTTATTAGAAAGAGAGAACAAAAAAAGTGTTTCGACCCTCCAGGACCGGAGTTGATGATCCCTGCACTAAACCCTCAGTGCTGAACAAAGCCTGTGGAACAGAGCTGCCCAACTCTGTTCCTGGAGATTTTAGCTAATTATTTGAAACAGGTGTGCTAAATTAGGGTTGAAAAGAACCTACAGGATGGTAGATCACCAGGAACAGGGTTGGGCAGCCCTGCTGTAGAAGCACTCTACATGTCCTCATTGCAATTCCTGTCGAAATGGCAAAATACGCATTGCGTAGTGTGGGGGAAAAATAACTGGCCCATCTTAACTGCTTTTGGAACAAAAGTTCTACAGCTTATGAGAGCTGTTTCTGAAAGAGGAAGTAATTCTGTTTTCATTCCACACAATTCTACGAAGTTGCCACTTTGCAGGCATCATCAATACACACGTAACTAGCTTTGACATTGAATTGTGGGTGATATCCACTGCAAATTAAATTTGCATCTGTACCACAACCAGTATTTCCCTCACTGGACTAGGGCGTTGGGGTTTGACCTTTAGACGAGGGACTAGTGTCCCCTACTGGCCCCCCAACAACACATCTAGAAGACTGGAGCCTCACTTTAAGCACAGTAGTTCCATTCACATGTATCCTCTACATTCTACTTCCCCTGCTCTATCAGAGAACACAGGTTCCTTTGAGATGGACCTTGATATATTTGGACCTGTGGATGATGAGGATGGTTCTATCAGCAGAACCCCACCCCCAGGTCAGTGAACACACAAAAAAACATACAGGTGTGTGAATGCAAAGATGCTTGGTATATGCCTAAAAATTACATTGGTGAAAAGTTTTTAAATAGTATTTTGATATTGTACAGTCCAGTTTGTAAGTTTTAATACCCTTGCAGAATGAGTAATTTGTGTAGCATTAAATAAAAGAACTGATCATGCAAAATATATTTTGCCCACATTTTTTCCCCTTCCAATTGTTGTTGTCCATTGCTCTTTAAGGTTAGTTGGAGATGGCTAGCCATTGTTACACAATGTGTGCAAGTGCTCACTCGCTGTTAATACTTCATATAAAACATAGTCTAAAGTGTGCACATACTGTGTGACAGTTGTGATTTATTGCATACACATAATCTACCACAGCGATACTCAAGTCTTTCTAATGTTTTTATAGCTAGACAAAACAAGTCTGTTTTATTCAAATGCATGTGACAATGGCAGAAATTGAATGAGTCAAAAAGAGAGAAGAAACTATATTTAGAAGCATTGGGTGAGAGAATATTTTTTACATTGTACATACTTAATACACTGTTCCTTGATTTCTGTTTTATTTTAGCATTTCATTCAGTGTTGGCTCTCACTCTGAGACTTTGAAGTTGCTGTTTTCCCTTGTCTTGCAATGGCTATAGATTTTATGGTATGATGCTTCGTGAGTGACTGTTCATTGTGTTTAGAGGAACATCGGTTATAGCCCTGCGTGGGTTAGTTGGAGTGAGGTTGTTACATTGGTGCCGTGACCCGGATTACACCGTTGGGCTCTGCCCATCTGCTATGATTTTTGTGGAGAATGAAGGAGTCAGAGCGGGGTGAGAGGCAATTTCACACCAGCCAATCAGCTAGCGGAAGGAGCTGATAGCATTTCAATTAGATGTCACTTACTTTGAAGTAGTTTTTTTCTTGCCTCGAAAAGCCTGTTGTTTTGTAGGGGCGATGGTGAAGATGCTTTGTGGGTGACAGTTTTCATAGTGTTCAGACGAGCGCCAATTTTAGCCCTGCACTGGGCAGCTGGGGCATGGACTTTACATAGTGCTAACATTTGGTTTTTGACTATAGAAAGTGTGTGCGTGTGCGCGCGTGTGCGTGTGCGCGCGTGCGTGCGTGTGTGCGTGTAGGGGTAGATCCAGAGCTTTATGAGCTGACCACTTCCAAACTGGAACCCAGTGACACTAGCAGACATCTAACAGACACCCTGAACCACCTGATGTCCACCATGGAGACCACATCTACCTGCCCCAGGTCAGACATAAATCATATACCATGTTCACACGTGCACGCACACACACACACTCAAACACAATTGCCTCTACTCTTTTTACTGAAAGAGTTTAACACGAAGATGGAGAAATACCTGTGTGTGTGTGTGTGTGTGTGTGTGTGTGTGTGTGTGTGTTAGGAATCCCCAGAGAGAAGCGGTGGATCAGCTGACGGAGGAGGCAGCCAGGGTGCTTTATGGTCTGGCCGACCTCTCCTTCATGAAGGCTAAGGTTCTGATGTTTCCAGTCACCTTAACACCAGCCGCTGGCTCTGGAGCAACACTGGAGCGGCACACTTCACACACACACTGATGGACAGATACTTGCTGACATAAACACTACAAACACACACACACACACACACACAAAATGATGGATGCATACTTACTTGGAGGAAAAGATGCACAGTGTTCACACACTCAGGAATTCTCTAAAATGTTTGGCACAATGTGTTGGAATGTCAGTCTGGAATGTGTTCATGTAATTCCTGTGTGGTAACACTGCTTTAGATCTAAGCAAATCTTCAGCCATGATAAGCTGGGTAGTCTGGTCTTATTTTTTCCCATTCCTTCCAGATATCTTTCCACTTAGTTGTTTAATAATTTTAAAGAGGGTTATTTTATCATGAAAATGTGTGGTAAGTTCTATTTGGCAGGAATTCATCAGGTCTAAGAGCATTTAGTATTTACTGAAAATCTGTGTCCATTTTAACAAAATATATATTTTTCTTTTGTGTTGCTTTGATCGATAATGTGATTACATCTAGAGTGATACTTGTATTTATTGAATTTAAATGAATAATTTATATATTTTTTTGAAGAATGTAACATGAATGCCTTAAATATTTAAAAAAAATATTCTCATTCCATCAGAATCCTAAGTCTGTACTTGGTTAGTTTAAAACTTTGTTTGGTTTCATGGAAAGTCAGTCGTGTCATCTATGAACTCTTGAGTGGGGTTTCCTTTCCACTTTACCCCTCAACTTTTAACAAAGCAAGTGACGTTTGCATTTTTAATTTGTGTTTTGTTTTGTGAGACATTTGAGTTTTTGTCACTTGTTTTTTCTGCCTTTTATATTTATACATCATGGTGTCAATGATACCTCTGCATAATAATGAAAATAATGTACATTTTACAGTTTACTAGAGCACAAGATATGAAACTAATGTAACTTTTTAGAGTCCACTGGGTTAGAATACAATGTAATTATGAAACAAGAAATGTAAAATATCATGGTCTTCCAAATGAAAAGATGAGAGTTTAATTTCTATCAAAAGGGTAAATCCATGCCTTGGTCTTTTTTTTAAGCTACACTGTGCACAATTACTTGGGAATTTGTATTATTGAGGATTAATTTTATTGTTGGACAGCTACAGGTCAATCCAAAACATAAATACACCTCAAACCTGAATATTTAAGAAAGTTAAAGGGAGATTTTGGCTTTCTGTGGAGAATGTATATGTTTGCACAATTGTTGGGCATCTATTAATGTGCAGAATAATTACGCATCAAAATGAAAAAAAAAGACCTTTCAAAACAAAGCAGTGACCAATATAGACACCCTTCTATTCAATAACATTCAAGTCTTCCATTTATTGAGTCTGTCAGTTTCTTGATCGGTTGACAATAAACTTTTTTTACAGAAGCAACCACAGCCACCCAGACACTGTTCAGAGAGGTGTACTGTTTTCCTTCACTGTAAATCAACCATTTAAGAAGGGACCACAAGTTCTCAATAAGGTTTAGATCAGGTGATGAAGGGTGCCATGTCATTATTCTTTTATTTTTAAGGCCTTTACTGGCTAGCCACACAGTGGAGTACTTCGATGCCTGCGATGGAGCATTATCCTGCATGAAAATCATGGTAATAAGATGCAGAAGTTCCAGTACCACTGCTTGAAGAACGTGACTTTTGAAAACTGGCAGTAGGTTTGGGAGATTTGTTTTTAGTCTATCTTCAATCATAATAAGGTCCAACTAGCTCATCTTTATTAAGACCAGCCCATACCTCCCTCCACCTTGCTGGCATCTGAGTCGAAGTGGAGCTCTGTGCCCATTGTGTATTCCGATATTGCTTGGCCCAGTCTTGATGTTTCAACTTATGTGTCTTGTTCAGTGGTGGTCGGGTTTCAACCTTCTTTAACTAGGCCATGTCTCTGAATTTTGAACACCTTGTACTTCTTGGCATTTCGGGTAGATTGCAGTTATGGAATATGACAGCACTGGAGGATAATGGGTTCCTGGTAGCTTCACATTTGAGTCTTCTAAAATTTTTGGCAGTTCATTTGCATTTTTTTTTCTACACATTTCTTGCGAACCTGTTGAGTATTTTCAACAACATGTTTGATGGTTCTTTGATCACGCCACAGTATCTTAGCAATTACAAGAGTGCTGCATCCCTGTGAAAGACTTAACAATTTTTTACTTTTCTGAGTCAGTTAAATCTTTCGGCCCATTTTGCCTGAGGAAAAGAAGCTGCCTAATAATTACTATATGTACACGTTGAAATAGGGTGTTGATCTCCTTAGGCCACACCCTCCCTCATTACACAAATTCTCATCACCTGATATGATTAAATCCAGTAAGCGTTCCAGTTTATACAGCTTGGAGTTGGAACACATGCATACTAATGATGATGTGGAAAAAACGAACTTGCATAATGTGTTGATTAATTACACAGTGTAATGTAAATGTACCAACCTATCCCAAGTCACAGGCCTCCTGGTCCGCTGAGATCACCTGGGTAAGTCCTCCTGAAGTCCCTGAAACTTCTCTTGGTCCCAAAAAATTTACTGTATCACTTTCCTCTTTAAACCATCTGGGCCCAGTTCCCCGATAACGTTCACTCTTAGCCCGCTAAGAAGACTCAAAAAGATATATCTTACCGAAGTTGGTTATGTTCTTAAGTGTGTTCCCAGAAGTCTCCCTTAGGAAGCTTCTTAACACGCTCCCTCTTAAGTGCGACGTTACAAAGGCGCTGTCCCAAGGGAAGGTGCTGAATGTGTTGTCATCGATTGCTCAGGAATCGATTTTCAGTTCACGCGAGGTGCAATACGGTGTTAAGAAAGACAACACGTAATATGTAAATGAAACATTCCTCAAATTATTCCAGTAACATTTATTTTAGCATAGTTGAAGTCATCAGTAAAATATAGACTACTAATTCAATTATCAAATTGTCAGTAATGTGTTCACACGAGATGTTGTTACTGGTAGACGAACTGGGTATCCCCCAGTGACCGTGTCTTGTGTGTTTGTACACGCATTTTCATTAAAAATACTTGATCATCAACAAGATTGTATGTCATTCTGTCATCCTTAATGAGTCAACAACTGATTCTCTATTGCCATTGGAAACCTACGCAAAAAATCTTGCTCTATCTATGAGATACCTTATTTATCCACAAGGAAATTAAGCAGTGTCAATCTAAGTGCACTGCACATTCATATATAAAGGCTCCTTTGAAGAGGCTGCGTAAAGACATTAGTTCATAATGTACATTATCTGTGTGTTTGACGACGCGTAAGGCTACGCATAAGCTATGCATGAGGCAAAGCAGCATAAAGGGAATCCTCTGACAACCATGTGACCTGCGTTCAATGCCCAATAAATTAATGAAGATGAATCAGCAACGTGACGTGCTAATTTGGGCATATGTCAACTTCTGACTGAGAAATTCTAAGGTGTAGGCTCCTTCGCCAACCTTAAGAGAAGCATGTCAATGATTGGCGTTGCATAGACCACTTATGGAATGGACACAATGGCATGATAGTGTAAAGGTTTAAAGCAGGCCCAGCTCCAGGATGAAATGACCGGGGGGGCATTTTTCATGAATGGGGGGGCATAATTAATTAATATACCATTTGCTGTGCTTATGGGGAAACAGAACTGGGGGGGCACAGATTCTGTCTGGGGGGGCCCTACTTTGCCCCCCCATAGATCCGGGCCTGGTTTAAAGGATTAGAATCACACACAGAACATTTAATGGATGAAAGGTTTGAAAATACCATTTATTTTTCAAAAACATAAACATTCCATCATAATACGACCATTCAATCATGGATGACGGCTAATGATAGCTCAGCAAGTTATTCCAAAAAGAAAATATAAATCAATCAAAAACATTTGCAATCAAAAGCTGCCTTGACTCAACCCCTGCAGCGTGCAGGGCAGCCCTCTGTGGAGGATGGAGGACCTCAACTTCTCCCTCTCCATCTTCCTCCTCATCCACTTCCACCTCCTCCCCC
>JACXGM010006068.1:8300-33689 GCA_016801145.1 Umbra pygmaea
CCATCTGCTGAAAAGCTTCATGGAGATGAAGATTTCATTTTTCAGCACGACCTGGCACCTGCTCACAGTGCCAAAACCACTGGTAAATGGTTTACTGACCATGGTATTACTGTGCTCAATTGGCCTGCCAACTCTCCTGACATGAACCCCATAGAGAATCTGTGGGATATTGTGAAGAGGAAGTTGAGAGACGCAAGACTCAACACTCTGGATGAGCTTAAGGCCGCTATCAAAGCATCCTGGGCCTCCATCACACCTCAGCAGTGCCACAGTATTGAGTACATAACTGAACATAATTATTTGAAGGTTGACTTTTTCTTTTTTTTGTATTACAAACACTTCTTTTATTGGCCAGATGAAATATGCTAATTCTTTGAGAATTAGGAATTTTGGGTTTTCATGAGCTGTATGCCAAAATCATCAGTATTAAAACAAATGACCTGAAATATTTCAGTTGGTGTGCAATGAATCTAAAATATATATGAAAGTTTAATTTGTATCATTACATTATGGAAAATAATGAACTTTATCACAATATGCTAATTTCTTGAGAAGGACCTGTATACACAGAATGCTACAGTAAATTGCTACAGAACCCATGATTTTGTGAATCCATGTCAATTTTAAGCCCTTTCCCTGCACAATTAGGACAAATTAAACCCAAGATTAGTTCGTTCAAATGCGCTAACTGAACACTGTAATAACCTGAACAGTGAAAGGGAAATGGGATGAAGTTAAATAAAAAATGTTGCTAAATGTTTTATAAAATTGTTTCCTTTGGACCAATGTAGGTAACTCATTATTTGGTTCTGATTTGTTTAATGTGTAAGGCAAAGTGTACAGACAAGATGGGCAGATATACACAAATTACTACAGTAAATTGATACAGAACCCATGATTTTGTGGATCAATGTTAACTTTAAGCCTTGTCCCTGCGCAATTAGGACAAATTAAATCAAAGATCAGTTCATTCAAATGCGCTACATGAGCTGTTGGTCACAGAATAATGTAGCGACCTAATCTGAACAGTGAAAGGGATATGGGATAAAGTTAGAGAAAAAATGTTGCTAAATGTTCTGTTTTGTTTAGTGTATAAGGCACAGTGTACAGACAAGACGGTTAGACATACATAAATTACTACATTAAATTACTAGAGGACCCATTATCTTGTATATCGATGTTAAGTTAATCCCTGTCCCTGTACAATTGGGACAAATTAAACCAAAAATTGGTTCATTCAAACGCGGTACATTAATACTCAGCCATGGCTTTATGGCACTCTGATTACTTCTGCTATCTGAACTACAGTTTACAGATCGACATACTATTTCATGGTATTTCATCATCTGCTTTCTTAGTTTATAAACCCATATGTTTTCTTGCTAATGACAACTTTTTTAATCTTCTCTGACATTTTCAACCATTATCAAAGCACTTCTTCCAACATTGTAAAATGTCTTCGAAATATCAGAGCACGTGCAAATTACTAAAGACCTTGTATCTTGAATGTTATGATATTTTCCTGCTTTTGCGTCACAACCATCGCGCATTTGGTTCCGATTTCATAGGTTCTGCTTTTGTGGGCTCCGAGGGTCATCGGGGCGACTTGCACCAGGGGGGACTCGCCAGGGATGGCTTGGACCCCGTCAAAACTGCTTGCAGTTCTAGTTTCAGTTGTTTTTTAACATAGTCTTGGAAAAATCTAGCAAAAATAGCGTACAAACATTACTACTGTATGCAGCAAGTGTTTAAATATCTCATACAGCTGAAATAACTATTGGGATAGTAGTGCAGTAATCTCCATCTGCATTATCCCTACACATTCCCAAAATAAAACATCTTTGTACAGTAGATAAAAAGCTTGCTGGGTTTTGGCAGAATCTGTGCATGTCAATGGAGGAGCAAGGGTACTCTTAATTTTTCTTAATGAGAAGCGATGCTTTCCATCTCTGATTGCCCGATGAATAGACCTAAGGAGCGGACCATATGTATATATACAAAGAAATTCTCATACTGTCACAAGTCTCACAACAGAGAGTGATGCTCTCACACAACTATGCATGACATCTGGCTTTAATCAACCAATGTTTGCAAAAAGTTGACCGATGGTTATAAAACAAAAGAACATTTTGTCTGTTAGACCATCTTCATTGTACTGTCACAAAAAGGTAAATTTAATAACAATGAACATTGCTTTGGGCTTAGTCTCGCTGGCCAGACTACTTTGGTCTCTTCTGGTTTCCCTCCCTGTATTTTCTGAACTCTAAATATAAAGTTCAGCACTGTAAAACCATGTATCATTAAAATGAATGAAAAGACATTAACAACAACACAAATGCTGAAACATTAACACTGGCAAACCTTGAGTTTAGAGTGCTTTCATTAACTGTTCAACTTCCTCTGCAAAGCAACCTACTGAAAGTAGGTGGGCTAATTCTAGGGTGCTCTCTGCCTTCTCAAAGACATCTCTGTCCAGTTCTGCAATACCCAGCTTTGGCAAGCCTGTAGCAGAGGGAGCATACATGTTCCGATGAGTCTGACCCCCAAGGCTACGGAAAAGGCAACCGTACATCTCAGAATTTCTCCCAAATGATGTTCTCAGGAAACTATTTTGAAAACCTGAATTACGTTATATGCCAACATATTTAGGGTTTTTAGGCTACATTTGTACTTCAATTACGTTGCTCGGGTACATTTCGTTTAGCGGATTTATGCGAGAACATTCCACACATTCCATACATTCCATAGCATTCAAAATTATATTGCAACATTCACAGTTAAGGTTAGGCATGAGGTTACTAACGGTTAAGGTTAGATATGACGTTACTGAGGTTAAGGTTAGGGTTAACATTACAAAAACCGACAATCGCCTGTCTGCATGACGCAAGAAATGTAGAACAAAACACACACAAAGTGCCGGTCTAGATTTGAACTCGCAAACACTGGCATGCAAGTCGCAGATTTATACGCCCATCGACCATCTTCCATCCCCGACCTCCACCCTAGCAAAATTTATGTTATTTACATGCTACGTCATGATCTTCATATGTTCATATTTAACGTTATTCGAGTGTTCAATTTAGTTCCCTACAAACGTAATTGACCCTCTCATACTTTCATATTTCACATATTTCGGTTTTACAAAATAGTTCCCTCAGAACGTATTTCATGTGATTTAGGTCTGGGAAAAGGCCTGCAGCCCTTGCCAGCAGCATAGAGCCCTGTATTCCACTGCTGGTTTGCTTCTAAAGCTAAGCTTGGTCGGGCCTGGTTAGTCCCTGGATGGGAGACAAGTGCTGCTGGAAGTAGGCATTCCCAATGCCCCAGGGCAGTGATGGGGACATCTGCCCTGCGTAGGGTGCCATCTTTCCGAATGAGACGTTAAAACGGGTGTCCTGACTCTCTGTGGTCACTAAAGGTCACATGGCATTATTCGTACGAGTAGGGGTGTTAACCCCGGTGTCCTGGACAAATTTCCAATCTGGCCCTCATACCATTATTACAAGCAAATCATCCCTATCTCTCAATTGGCTCATTCATTCCCCTCTCCCCCTTCACTCCCTCCATTTCCCCAGGCTGTTGCTGCAAATGAGAAAGTGATCTCAGTCAACTTGCTTGGTAAAATAATGGTTAAATAAAAAAATAAAAGAAGGGGCAGTCTTCAGACTTGCACTCTCCCGTACATGTTGCATGGTGACTGAGATGAGCCACCTGGTAGCCTTGTCTGCCTGTCTCGCTGAGGTTGGCCAGGGTCATGGCATGGGTTTCTGCAGTGATGTTTATCCTTTTCAGCAGGCTGTAGAGGTGAGTGCCTTACTGGTGGTTAAGTACAGCCAAAGCGCCCATGTATATCTGCTGAACACCAGAGTCAGACGCTTTCGGAAAAATGGCCTCTATCAATTTCTTCGACTGTTTCTCCTTCCGCAGGGCCTTCTTCTTTTCTGCCTTTTTCTTGGCCTGCTTTTTTTTTCTTGTCACTCGAGATGGATCCCTGTCCTCAAAGCTGAAGAAGGTCTTCAGTCTCTGCATTGCAGCCTTCAACCTTGCCCGATCACTTTCAGCACAGGAAATCAGGCTTGTCATCCTGGCCTTGGCTTGGATGTTGTACACATGCTTGCTCTCTTGCCCTGCATTGAGTCTTATCCCATCCATTCTGAATAGTAAATTGTCATGAATCTGAATGTGCTGTCTGTCTTCTTTAATTTCTGATATAACCTGTGCATTGTCTAAATTAGTCTCACAGGTGACCAAGTCATGCCTAGACTTAATGTTGAAGTCAGGTTTAAGGAAGCGGCCACTGGGACCAGGATTATTTCCTCTGATGAACGAGAGTCTGCTCTCAAGTTTATCTAGTTTTTCTAATATTTCAAAAGCTTGATTGTGTTCAATGAAGAAATCCTTTTTGAAACGCTTGTCTTCAGGAACAGGATATGAAGCTTCTTAGAAGGCTGGCAGAATCTCGTTGTTAAAACGCGTCTTTGCTGCCTTGCGGTGGGGAACCCATCCCAAGGAGAGCTTCCTCTTTTCAGAGAGCTGTTAAAAGAATAGACCAAACAATTCAAATTTAAATGATCTGAAAACAATTTTTTATATTGCCTTTTTGGGGAACAGCAACACAGCACTGATTACTTCTTGTTAAATTCTACATTCTATGTAATCCAAACTTTGCAAAAGTAAACCAAATTAGGCATTTTTGGAATTGATACATTTTCCCAATGAAAAGGTATTCATGTCCATATTCAACAGGATGCTCAGTCAATGAGAAAACTAGTCCAGTTGCCATATAGCAACAGAGCATAGGCCACACAGTTGTTTTGAAAATGAACATTCTATGAACAGGTCTACTACAGGACCCTTTATAATGAACGTTTGGTGTAGGTCTACTAGGCATAAAGATAAGCCTACCTACTAGGCAACATGACAGCAACACCAGTTTGAAGTTGCTTTCTTTGAGAATGCAACCCTATAGCTAACTGTGCCACCTGTTGCCAAAGTATCGTCACTGACATGAAGCTGGAATATAATGAAGCTGAGTAGCTCAAAGGTTTCACGTTGCCTAGCAACTAAATATGCTAAGAACATAAACCGTGTCAAATGTAAGTAACATAACATTAATACCTGGTCGGCCATCAGGCAAGTGTTATTTAAGGGTTATTTAAATATACTTCTGTTGAACTTACAAACGTTTCAATGCCTCGTTTTATAAGTACAGAACCTATTTGTACTACTGTAGCGTTTGGTAACATTGCAAGCATTATTAGTGGGGTTATTTACGAGATACTCCTTTGGTTCCATTAGCGCCTGCACTAAGCCATTCGGTTATGTTATAACAACGGAAAAAAGCTTATGGGGGTCGTTTGGCTCGAGGTCAAAGTGCATAGGATCCTAGGGTTATATTACTCCGAACCATCACTTTAATTAAATAACAAACAGTCCCTAAACGAAATATCTTATCCACGATGAGTGAAATCAGATTAAATATGATTTAATGTGCATTATGTTTTAATGTAATTCAATATCTTTGAATAACATTATTGAATTACAGTAATATTTAGTTAAGAGTATTTTCAGGGTGTCCGCAGGGTTTTAAAAAGTATTAAAAGTTAGTAAATCAAATTAGTAAAAATTAAGGCCATTAAAAGGTATTAAAAGGTATTAATCGCCATTTTACGAGGTATTAATTTATTTTTATTTTTTTGCAAACTATGAGTTGTCCATTTGTTTTTTATAATGTCTATTTAAGTTGATCTTGTAAAGTTTGTGTGATATTATATCCTATCTCGCATCGGGTGATAGCTGTTAGCCTGACAAGCCAGACCAACATCAAGATGTTGGGAACACACCATTGGCAGGGCTCAATCCGAGGGGCGGGATAAACGGTTGTCTTTCAAATTCCCTCTGCACGTAATTGACCTCTCGCCGGCCCCTTCCCCAAACTGGCCATTGTCCAATCACACATCATAGCAACCATTACTATGTGACCAGGTCCGACAAACATTGACTCCAAGCAGGACAGTGAAGCGGTGCGCCCTCGGCGTTTGTAAATCGGACACTACATACCCTGAGTGATTTTTTGGAGGAGTTGTGTTCTTTCCCTTCCCAAAGCCGAAAACACAACGTGAGCGGTGCCTACATTGAATAAAACAGTGTGGACGGCTCCACTCCCAGTTAAATGTATAGAACATTACGAAGTATAAATACGTCTGCTCAAAGGTAAGGCTAACAGCTAACTAGTTACTGTGTTATTTAGATCTACTAACTAGAGGCAAGAACACAAAGTAGACCAAAGTTATGATTACCATGGATATCATTGCCAGAATGTTAACCTACTCTCTAAGCTAAGTTTAACAAGCCCTTTAGCTTTAGCCAACATTAGTTAACATGTTAGCTAATGCTAGGTTCATTAGCTGCTGTTATGTTGGGTCTTTAAGCTCCCTAACATTATTTTTCAAAGTGGAACATAGCGCCCAATAAGCAACTTTAAATAATTTGTTTTTATCTTTCATGTAGAATTTTATGAACTGAAAACCTACCCAAGAGCATGACTGGTCCACAAGGCTGAGCTGGTTGCGTTTGAGGTACAGGTCAAGGGGTTTCTCAGATTTCGCTTGCATTACACCCGTTTCAGACATACTCTGTCTGCAGTGCGTGTTGCAGTTCGTATGCGGTGCGGAAGCATGACAAGCCATTGTGCTTTTACACATCACACAATTGCTGTGTGGTACTGATCTGAAGTTTCTGTGTTCCACAAATCAGTGGCGTAGGCACGGGTGTGCTTGTGCCAGCCAAAGAAGCAGCTGGCACACCCAGAAATCAGATGCATAATGCACTTTTTGTTATAGCCTTGACAAAAAGTTTTTTTCTCTAAACCTAGACTATAATGGTGTAATTATATGTATTACTTTCAAAATAAATTTGGAATTATTTTCGTTAAAAAACAACATCCAGATACACGTAGGCCTACACATTTAAGTGTATGCGCAAAAATAGCCACCAACGTGACCCCAGCGAATATCACGGGAGACTAGCAGTGTAGTAGACCAATTATGCATTAGTTAGCACATTCAGCAGCTAACTACTAATCTTGAGCTGTATGTACCAGTGCAGTGCGATACATCAAACTTGTGGGCTAACAGTTCCACAGACTTTATGCATAGTGTTGCGTTTGTTTGTGACAGGTATTTTATTGTATTGTCTGTTTGATACAGACCAAAATCAATGTATCCCCTTTCATTGTAGAGACAGTACATACATTTACTATTTACTCCTCAGAACTTGTTGCACACCCTGTACATTTTTTGTTTGCTCCCATGACCGGTCAACACTGTCAGGGTTGCAAGTGAAAGAATACAATAAATAAAATTGTGATTAGCATGAAGCAACACATTGGTTTAATGCAGTGGTCACCAACCTTTTCCAGCTGAAGATCCCTGACCTGAGCCTTAATGAAAGGCAAGATCTACCTATTGAAGAATAGATTGTACTTCCAACTTGAGGCCTTTTATTTAGTATTTCAATTGTATTTTAATGTAATATACATTAAATATTATTTTCTTTTTTTTACTTTAAACCGGATGCACCCATCAGATGATCATATCATATAAAGTGGCACTGAACTAAAAAAATACGTTGTCAGCAGTAAGTTGCTTATTTACTGACGTTTCTGAAGGTACTACCCTTAACATTTTATAAATGAACTGTACTGTCACACTTGTGTTGGAAAATAGGAGTACACTTAATGACAACACAAGCCCAGTTCAATAATACAAAATAAATGGTGGCAAGCTTAAGGCCACAAAACCTCCTTAACAGGAAACAGGGAGTATAAGAACAGACAACTGACCTCTTACACACTCTCCGCTGATTTGATTAAATAGCGGTGTACATAACAGCGGAAATACTCTCGAGGTCTACATATACATAATATAAAGCGGTCTACATAACAGTGGAAATACTCTCGAGGTCTACATATAAAGCGGTCTACATAACAGTGGAAATACTCTCGAGGTCTACATATAAAGCAGTCTACATAACAGTGGAAATACTCTCGAGGTCTACATATAAAGCAGTCTACATAACAGTGGAAATACTCTCAAAATCTACATATACATAATATAAAGTGGTTTACATAACAGGTACACACAGACTGTTTAAGAATACAGAATACAATAACCCACAACACCCTCATCAACATGTGCACTTAAATAGGGAACAGAAGAAGTGCAGGTGTCTCAACAATCTCAATTAAGCTAAGTGCAGTTATGTCCCATCTTATTCAACATCACTTTTCACAATGCCACCAGAAGACAAAACTGATGCAGTAATGTTACTCAAGTCATTGTGATGGCTGTGACTGAACACTGTCTGTGAGTCCTCTGAAGTCTGGCTCATAGCTAGAGACAGCCAATTTGAGGCAGTCTGTGAGGTGTCTGTCAGTAAGGCGGCTCCTGTATTTTGATTTGATTATTTTCATCTGTGAAAATGCCATTGATCCAAAGTAGGCACTCACTTTTAGTGCACATGCAGTGAGGAGAGAAAACTTCTCTCTGTTGACAAGTCCCCAAAAGTCACTGTCCCTTGATTTGGCTTTCAGCTCAATGTCGTTTTGTAAATCAACAATCTCCATGTCAACTCCACTTGACAAAGAAAATACGTGCTGGAATTTGGCTGCAACCTGTTCTATGTCAATGGGCATGAATGGGTTTGAAACAAATGCAGCTCTGTTGAACTCTGTTGCAACTTTGTCCAGGTGAGCACAGTATTTCTCAGGGTGAAAAACATCCTTGTCTTTAATGCTCTGTGACATTTTTTCCAGGTTGGGAAAGTGTGTTAGCCTCCCGTTTTTAAGATGTGTGATCCAAACAATGAGCTTAGACTTAAAAGCATTTACTGCGCTGATCATGTGGGGCAGGTGTCGGTCTTTTCCCTAGAGTTCGTTGTTTAGTGTATTCAGTTTTGCGGTTAAGTCTGTCAGAAACCCCAGGTCACACAGCCACGCATCATCTGACAGTTCCTTGTGCTCCTCGTTTGTTGCAGAAAGAAATGTCTTTATCTCAGGCAGTAAGTCAACAAACCGCGGCAGCACTTTCCCGCGGCTCAACCACCACACATCAGCATGAAGTAGTAGGTCTCAGTACGCAGCATCGAGCTCATCCAGTAACGCCCTGAATAAGCGACGCTAAAGTGCTTTTGCTCGTATCGAGTTTATCAGTTTGACCACCAATGACATTACGTGACAAAAGTCCACAACTTTCCCTGCCAAGGCCTGCTGATGAATGACACAATGATAATTCTTGAAATCGGGAAAATCAGGGTCATTAAAACACAGTGGTATAAAACCAAGTCGCACACCACGCATCGCCGGTGCTCCGTCGGTGGTAATTGCTACCAGTTTATGAATGGGGATATCATTTTCGCTTACATATTTTTTAAACTCATTGTAAATATCCTCTCCTCGTGTTCTCTCCTTTAAGTGCAAAAGAGTAAGAAAGTCCTCTTTCAACAAGTTGAGCTGTATCCAGTTCATCCAGAGATTCATCGAACTGCAGTGAAAAATATTCACAGAGTGACAAGTCCTTTAACAGCTGTCGATCCACGTCCTCTGACAGTGACTCGGCCCTCCTTGTCACTGATGCAGGGCCGAGAGGTACAGCACGGAGTGAGGCTTTTATTTCGTCTTTGTTTTTGAAATCCTTGAAAATAGTCTCTGCAGTAATGGCCATTGCTTCCTTGAATAAATCGCCATCCGTAAAAGGCTGTTTGTTTTTAGCCAGAAAGTGACTTACATGAAACGATGCTTCAGTAGCAGCCTTATTTTGATCAGCAGATTTTGTAAAAAGTGATTGCTGGGCCTTCAACTCAGATCTCAGCTCGTCAACTTTCCTTGCACGGATCCCACTCTTTGGCGGGTAGCGGTCTTGAAAATTCGGGTGGTTGGTATTGTGGTGCCGCTCCAGATTCCCTCTTTTACATAATGCTTGTTTTTGGTGGCACAACATACATACACACTTATCTTTTACCAAGGTAAAAATAAATTCTTGTTCCCATTCTTGGTGAAAATTTTATGTTTTTGCCTTCTTTCGTGGAGCCTCCGCCATTCTAGTTTGACTGTTACGTGAGGTAACAGGCTGTCACCATGGAGATCCATATTGACGTTTGTGAGTTAACTTACGGGTGATCTTCCCTTATCTGATTGGTCACTTAATAAATAATAAATAAAAATAATAAAGCAGTTGGATTAAGAAATACAGATGATGGAAAACTGAACTTATTTTTCAAGAGCTACCGGGACAGTGATAAAGATCTACCAGTCGATCGCGGGTTGGTGACTACTGGTTTAATGGAATACACAATTGTAGTCAGTGATATCGATGAGCGTGAGGCATTTATAAATACATGGCATTTTTTCCCCAGCTTTTCTTCCTGCTTTCTGTCTGTATTTTATTATTTTATGCTCTTCAAAGTTCAGCGAAATATGCGGCTCTCATAGACTTGTCCGTGTCTGCGATTGGTCCTGGTGCACACACCGCCTATTTTATGTGAACGCGCTTGTCACTAGATTGGGAAACCCTGGGTTGATTTTTTTTAATCTATTAATTTTATTCTAAAGGTGGAATAAATACAAGATGTTTCCAAAGTCAGTGAGTTTCAATCTATTTTCTTGACTTTCTCTATCTGCATTGTTCTATTGGCCAAGAGGGTGTAGTTATATAAATCTCAAACTCTGATTAATGGTTAGAATAGTTAGCAGGTTGCCGTATTAACCTGCAACTCAATGTCCTGTTGGTTTAAAAAAATACTGAGATGCTATTAAAAATGGTATTAAAAGGTATTGAATTTATCTCAAGGATTTCTGTATATACCTATATACTCTATACTTACAACAAATCCTATTTGACACTGGTCTATTCACTACCGTAACGCCAACATGAAAAAGTCTTTCAGATATACTTGGTTTCCCAAATCTATCGAAAATGTTGACTGAGTATTTGTGCAAACCAACTATTTTCATATTCTCCTTGCAAAAATGGCAAAGGTCATCTCGTGGCTCCATTTCCATTAGGCTACATTTATGTCTCTCAGTCAAACTACAAACTCGTTGCCGTCGGTCTGGATACGTCACCCCGAGTGTTGTTGTAATTGGTCGTAGTGTTATCCAATTGCGTACAGTATGATTTTCAAATGCATGCTTGGTGCCGCCCCTCGAGTTGGATCATTTTCATTACTCGAACCCAGACCCTTATTCCTGCGGAATTGGGTCTGGATTTTTCCAGGCTAAAGGATTTCTGTATATACCCTGATTTTGTACTTAACAAATGTGGATTGAACACTCTATACTTACAACTGAAAGCATGTAAATGAGTTTTTCCCTCATAAGAACATCACACCCAAACAATATTATTTGATTCATTCTCCATCCCAGATTAAACTATTAGGACCAATGATCTATCACATGCACAAGCATTATGTTTTAAAACAATGGGCTTTAAAATTAAATAAAAAACTGTATCCAAGTCATTGATTAAGCATAATCAAATGTTTGAATGTTGTTAAAATGTAAATAGTTCTGACAACCCAATTTTCTGTAGTGAGTGCACCTTTGGACAAGATCAGAAAAAAATGCCATTCATTTTAAATTGCAAAATAAATAAATCCTTAGGTGGACATGAATTATGTTTGGAAAAAAGTGGGCTATTTCGTCTTTTTGCCAATGGTAGTTTTTTTATAACATCAGTGTTGCTGAGAATAGGCATTATAAATATCTCCAAGGCATCATAAATATAAATCTATTTCCAGTGAACCTGGCTTTTCACCAATCACATGCCTCAGGCAGATGCATAACTATGGTTTCCCGGCCGGCGTCGGCTAAATGTTTGCAACTAGTTTACACAATGGATAGTGATGTTGAGTTTCTTATTAAAAATGACTTTACTAAACTTGCTTGAGCTACAACTGAAAGTTAAACAAACCGTTAGGCCTACAACGAAGCTGGATCTATCTCAGGGGAGAGCAAAGGGAAAAGCTCAATCTTTTTGTGACGGTAAAAGATTACAGAGGCGAATGAATGGGCTTTATGAACATTTCAGCTTTTTATTATTTAAAACTTATTTTTCTGTAGCCTAATCATATGTCCTGATATTTCATTATTTTATTGTCATAGATTTTTTATTTAACCAAACAGTCATTATATTTGTTTCAGTTATTTTATATCGTATTTTTTATTTTAAATTAATTTCTAGTGAATTAGAGGTTTCACATGGATTTCTGACCTCTCCAGCACACAATCTCTCTTTCCATGTGAAATACAATTGATTTGTGATGTATTGTTTTCTATGAATTTTTGCAAACCAATAAAATCTAATAAAAAATAGTGACAAAAGCATTTCGTTTTTACATGTGGGTGCCAACATATTAATTTTTAAAAAATTGAACAGTAATTTCAGCACTTGATTAGTCTATTGATCATTATACTCTTAAACTTCAGGAATTAGTTTCAGTCATTATGTTATCATAAAGCAACATAGTACCAATACCACGAACACTAGGAACCCACGATTCATCTCCAATCCTATCTGTAGTCATGAGAAATGGCACTGTCCTGAATGGGCACCCTGGAGCCACCTGGCAGCCATTTTTTGTATTTTTTTCTGTTAAAAACTGCCAACAAAATGTAATTCACTCAGCCGAAGTGCACCTCGTTATACCATGGTCAACTCCACCCCTTTTGCACCACTTTATCGAGTGACATCTGTATATATATATATATATATATTTATATAAACATATTGCACATAATGTTGACTAAATGTAAAAATGATACAGTAATAAATGTGTTCCCATTGGTAGTATTGTATGTGTCAGACTTAGTGGAGTGATTTTGGGTGGAATAGTAACAAACAATTATACAATGACCATTACAGGCTTAAAAAACAAATGTTTTTTCTTAGCTTAGCTTAGCGTTGTGGCTAACTAGTTCTGTGCTCATACAATACACCAGTAAAACAGTATTTGAAGTAATAAATAATAACATATTAATGTAAACACATAATAAATATAATGAAATAACAACATAACATATATTTACATACAGTTTTCATGCCACTGTTTCGGTCTAGATTCGCTGCTCCTTATTGATGTTGTTGAAGTGGTTCATCTTCTCTCTCCCTTGTCATCATCCAAATCCGAGTCAGGGGTAAGATATATAGTCCAATTTTCATTAGCTAGTAGCGACAAAGCCTCTGTAACTAAATACTTCTTGCTAGAACCTGCTATGTTGAGAAATTGTGTTGTAATTCGTCGAAAACCGAGAGCTCTTGGTGCGCCCTGCGCTCTTAGTGCATAAGTGAACAAAATGAGAACTTGGACTTTCAACGGGTATGCGTTTGAATAGGTCCGGATCTGGTTGGTCAATTTTAATATGCAATCACTCTATCGAAAGGTGTTTCTCACCAGAATCCCATGAGAAACAGCTTAAGACACTGCATCGCTTCATTTTTTCTGTAGGTGGAATGATAGGGTTTCTGTTTCGCTTTGAGCGCCCGTAGCCACTCAAGTTAAAACCAGTGTGATTAGGTATTATGCACAGTGTATGGAAACTTACACTACTCTAGAACATCTATAAGGCATGAACCTATCTTGCCAAGTGGAATTAGTTGAACAGACACTATGTTTTACAATACAAAACCATGCAAGATAGGGGAAATTTGTTGTTTTGATTTCAAAATGTGAAATTGTTTTAGGTGATATATTGATGGATTGTTTCATGCCTCTTAGGGCTAGAACAAAAAGGGTGATTTTTTGTGAAGGGCTGAATGGTGGCTTTCAATTTTCATATTGCTTTTGTGCCTACGTGGAGAAATGTCTGTTTATTGATCACATGTATGTCAGATCAGCAGTGCCAAAAATGCAGTAGTCACTTCATGCAATCCATGCATTTATACAGGTCCTTCTCAAGAAATTAGCATATTGTGATAAAGTTCATTATTTTCCATAATGTTATCATAAAAATTTAACTTTCATATATTTTAGATTAATTGCACACCAACTGAAATATTTCAGGTCATTTATTGTTTTAATACTGATGATTTTGGCATACAGCTCATGAAAACCCAAAATTCCTATCTCAAAGAATTAGCATATTTCATCTGACCAATAAAAGAAGTGTTTGTAATACAAAAAAGAAAAAGTCAACCTTCAAATAATTATGTTCAGTTATGCACTCAGTACTTGGTCGGGAATCCTTTTGCAGAAATGACTGCTTTAATGCGGCGTGGCATGGAGGCAATCAGCCTGTGGCACTGCCGAGGTGTGATGGAGGCCCAGGATGCTTCGATAGCGGCCTTAAGCTTATCCAGGGTGTTGGGTCTTGCGTCTCTCAATTTCCTCTTCACAATATCCCACAGATTCTCCATGGAGTTCAGGTCAGGAGAGTTGGCAGGCCAATTGAGCACAGTAATACCAAGGTCAGTAAACCATTTACCAGTGGTTTTGGCACTGTGAGCAGCTGCCAGGTTGTGCTGAAAAATGAAATCTTCATCTCCATGAAGCTTTTCAGCAGATGGAAGCATGAAATGCTCCAAAATCTCCTGATAGCTAGCTGCATTGACCCTGCCCTTGATAAAACACAGTGGACCAACACTAGCAGCTGACATGGCACCCCAGACCATCACTGACTGTGGGTACTTGACACTGGACTTCAGCCATTTTGGCATTTCCTTCTCCCCAGTCTTCCTCCAGACTCTGGCACCTTGATTTCCGATTGACATGCACAATTTGTTGTTGTTTTGATGTGCTGCTTCTCTGTAGCCCAGGTCAGGTGCTTCTGCCGCTGTTTCTGGTTCAAAAGTGGCTTAACCTGGGGAGTGCGGCATTATCTATATTGTTATTCCGGTGTTTGACCTTTGCATTTTTTGTGGATATTTCTGCCCTGGATTTCCCTCTGTTCCTTCGCGTCCATTTTGAGTTTGATATTCTGGCCTGATTCCCTGCTCGGTTGAATATATACCTGTTTATTAATAAACATTGTTATTTTTCTTACCCTTGGAGTTTATCATTACACCCGCTGAAAGATCCCAATGTAGAGAGCGCGCATTAATGTCCTCCAGATCTGCCATCGCTTTGACTACAGGATTGCCAAAGCACTTGTTTAAATTCTATGTATATATATATATATAAATTATTTGATTGGAATTGTTGTTTGCCTAATTTCTTTCTAGGCCACCCCGAAGTGAAAGGTAAAAAGTAAACCACTTAATAGCAATGTGCTCTATATAATTAGTTTGTAATTCTGAAATGTAATTTGCAATATGGGGTAGTTGCGATGCAGACACATTCATCAATGATCGCTGGTTCAACAAGTCACTGAACCGGGTGGTAATACCATGAACAGCGCTAGCCACACTATATAATTTGTGTACACGAAATCAGACCAGACGTGAGATTTTATCGCAGCCTACGATCACGTTCAAATTGATAAATCCCTTGCTTTGCGTAGGAATCGCCGTACGCCCGTCGTATGCCTGTTTTAGGTCGTACGCACATTTCATGAATGAGGGCCATTGTATGGACCACACATTAAAGTGGAAGTGACAGCATTTTAACAATTTGAAACTGTATTACAATATGTTGAAATGTTATATTCAAACATAACATGGTGCCCTTCAGGCTTGTCCACTTGTCCGGGACAAGCTGAAAAAGTAGTCGGACAAGAAGCTCATAGACTTACTTGTCCAAATCGACAAGTAAAATAAATTGTAATTTAAAAAGTTCATTGATTGAGCTTAACAAATTAATTGACTATTTGTAGCTCACACTGAGAAATCAGTGTGTGTTTGTTATGTATGCCCGTGATTTAATCTCATGTTCTCAAACACGGTTTTGCTCTTTTAGGTTAGAAGTACGAGATAGAGAGCTAATGTTAGCCTTGTGCACACTTCCGACTGTACGGTGAAGGTCACATGTCACACAGCTCTGTTTATACACTAAAAGTGCTAATTCGCTGTTTATACTTCATAATAAAAAGAGTCCAAACTATGCACATATAAAGGTTGTGATGTATTGTATATACATAATATACCATAGTAATATTCAAAGTAAATCAACTGCATGTGACAACAGTGGCTGCAATAGAGTGACAGTGTCAGTATGAAAGATTTTAGAAACATTTCACAAGACAATATTTCTTTATAGTGAGACTTTATCTCATGTTCCTCAATGTTTTATGTTTTTAATTCACATGCATGAATGTTGTTAGGAGTCTGGGTTGGAAATTAGCACATGCCAAATGCAGGAATTTATTTACATTGGCTGGTGACTTTGCCTAATCTCCCTGCCACTGTGGGGTTGAATTGCCAAACAAATACTTATTTTTTGTTAGTCTACCTTAAGCATTACTTGTTTCGGATTGTAGATAAAGATGTTGAACAAAAATGCGGATGCTTCCGCCTTAAAGACACACTTTTGACAAGGTGCATATTTTAAAGGGTTTCACAGAGTGATTTGTGATGTAATTTTCATATATAAAGCATTATATTTACTATTTATAAGTTCAAACTAAAGGGATGCCTTATACCTGCAGGCCCATCCAGGACCACCTAAGTGATTAACATACAGAAAGAGTTAGGTGATGTAATGTTCAATATAAAAATGGATGCACAATGTTAAATTTTCAGTCTTTTCTGCAAAAAACTTTATGGTTTTCAATAAAGTCTATATTTGGATTCACAAGAACTGCTAAATAATCTTTGGTCTTTGTTCTGAGCAAAGAAGGAAAGAAGATTTTTTGCTACTACATACATTGGAGGCACTGCTGAGATTGGCCAAGAGACATCACCTTGTGAAAGTTTAAAGGATCCATTGGTCGAATCACACAAAACACTGCGGCTCCAAAGAGGTAGTTATTTTAAAAGTATAACTTTTGTTTGATCTGAACACTTGACCTTGTGGTTGGCAGCCAGTTGGTATATCTCCAAATTTAACAAACCAGTAATGAATTGCAGCAGTTTCTTCGTCCAAATATATTACATGCACACTTACACCTTGAAAACACTTTGCAAGTTAACTATTTTGGCGATAAGGGGTTGCAAATTGTAAATTGTACATAAGGTTTTTAAAAAAACATGTTATTTAAGATTTGTGATACCGCTCTTCCTGACTTGGAGGACTGCTTGGGCAAATCCTCACCGACGGGTCCTCTCAAGCAGATGGAAGGGCAGCTGGGAGGGCAACGGGCAGATTTGTCCGGCAGCAAGGAAACAACAATTTCTACGGAGAGTGGCACAATACACATAGCCAGCTACCTCAAGGTCCTATAAATCCAGTTGCAGGGCCAAATCAGCAATATTGAAGGTGCCCAGATAATCCTATGGGGAAGGGTCAGTTTGCAACAGTCACCTCGCAAACTGATGAATAACCAATGCTACAGTTTCTGGTGAACGGTAGATATACTAGGATTGCATGCACCAGCCCAAATTATGCCTTGCACCTCCCCGTGTCAAGCAAATTTGTGAAGGCGATAGGAGTCTCCGGAAAAACACAGCTAATACCTATGACAGCTCTACCAAAGTCCCATGCTATTATAAGAAAACACTCCAGTGAACCTTTTAGTAAGGGATGCACTATGCCAACTAGGGTTTCAAAATGTGCACACCTAAGGGGGTAATAATTGATGAAATTAGGAAGAAAAAGCAGATGGTTTTGCACCATGCACAATTGACAAATGTGTCCTGGATAGGGAACAGAGGACAAAGTCAGGGAAGTCACTAACAAAAGGGGAAAGTGCATTGAAGAACAAGTGCCATGAGCTGGAAGGCCTTCAACATCATATCATTGTACTCTGAAGTTTGACCCGTACCAAGGCTCATTGAACAAATGTGGTTGATGGATGTTGAGGGCAGACCAGCTCCCATTGAATTCCAATACTTTGTCATGGGAAAACAGGGAGCAGCCATGGAAGTGAGTGATGCCAAAGGGTCTGAGCTGATGTACAGATAGTAGAGGTAGAAGACAGACAAGAAAAGTTGAGGAGAGAAATGGAGCAGGTAGTTCCTAAACAGATGGGGTCACAGCATGATTCGGACATTGGGTTGGTCCGTTCGGCCAATCCGGTTTACATTAAAGTAAGGCTAAGGTCTGGGCCAGTGTGGAAAAGTCAGTATTACATGAGGTCAGAGGCAGAAGCAGGAATTAGGCCAAAGATTGATGGTCTGAAGAAGGCAGACATTTTGGAGGAAACAATCAGTGACTCTAATACACCATTGTTTTCAGTGCTTAGTTTAGACAGAGAGAAGTGCAGGTTAGTACATGACTTCAACCAAACAATGAGATAGTCCAGGACTATAAACAGGGAATGATATGCAACCAATTAGATATCTCCCTTGTTTTAGCCAATAACAGGAACGCACCCTACGTTGGGGATTGTTTACTTATAAGGCAATCACATTAACGCGTTCACACAGTGCCGGGAGCCGGGAGTGTTTAACTAAGATTAACTGAGCCCTCAGATCAACCTGGTCATCAAGTCCAAGGGGATCTTGTCCAAAGTCACCATCACTGTCCACAGTCCTTCTGGTCATTCCTGACCTTGTCCACCTGTTTGTACAGCTGATCTGGGTTTTGCCTAAGAGCTCTGGACACAGCCCACCTCTATCTATTGACCCTCTGGCCATCTGAACATCAATATAGACACATCAGGTCACATCCTCTTAAAATCTCACCCGGCAGTAAGAAGAGTACTGGCCTTTGTTTTACTTATGTTTGCATAATTGTCAAATGTTAATAAAAAGTAAGAGGACTGGTAACACAAGAAGCCGATCCCCATCAGGTGTGATGAAAGCAGCCATTTCTTCCTGTGTTCCAGAATAAATATTTATTCAATAAACATTTTCACACAATTGGTTTGTGATGTGCATAAAAATTAATGAATGATGTAACACAGAGATATGCAAGATTTTGTGTGCCATTAATAACTAAAGTACTATGATGCAAAAATAGACAATTTGGATCACACCTCATCTTCTCTAAACAGAGTGAGACTAGAAAGCCTTGTGTAGTCTGTACTCCTATTGTATATTAGGAATGACACAATATTTTCATCAGAACACATTCATAGAAATCAGTTTAGCCCTTTCACACTTAATTGAATGAATTTGAAACCCTAGTGTCAACACGGAATATATGTAAAAAAATAGACAATTTGGAGCATACCTCATCTTCTCTCAACATACAGTAATACGTCTGTACTTATGTCTGTACTTATTCTATACTAATAGTTCATATCCTGATCTGCATTTACAGTGCTGCCAAACCCTGATCTAAATCCCTATAGGTCAGGGTTCCCCAACGCTTAAGTGTTGTCCTGAGTGATTTAACAAACTTTTGTTCTGTTTGTGAGCTAGACAGTTAACTTATTGCTCCCAAGTTGTTGATGTAAATGAGAAATGTTTCTTAGTCAAGCCTGGCTAAATACAGGTTGAATATATAAAACAATGCAAGGGTTAAGACAAAACATGGATGATCGCACCGATGGCATCTTATCTCGATTTGTTGATATCAAAAAGTACCATTGTTGTCTAATTTAATTATTGATATGAAAAATGACTTTTCAAGAATATTTTTTTGATATTATGAACAGGAAATGTTGATATAAAAAATTGTCATTCTTTATATAAAAAATGGGAATTTGTGATATCAAAAATGTGGATTATTGATATCAAGATTGTCATTTTGAACTAGTTCAAATTGAATCCTTGATATCACAAAATGTGCAATTTGATTGACACAGAGAGCAGCCAATCAGCGCTGCCCTTTAAGAAATGTGACAGAAGAAACAGCTTATCAGTGTGTAATGAATCACTCCCAAGGTACAAAAGAACAATGTTTATTCTATGAAGGTTTTTACCAATCCAAGGCAACAACAGCTCAGGCGAAGGCACAGAGGATAATCCAAGGAGAATAATTAACAAACTATGCAAAGGTCAGACCGGAACAACAATACATGAACAGAATGCTTAGTATGAAGAAAATCAATACTCACAATACCTTGCAAAGAGGCAAAAGAGTGTGTGTGTCTTATATGCTGAGTGAGTGAGAGCAAGTGTACTGAATTTGGATAATTGAGTCTGGGTTATGGGAAATGTAGTTCTGAGTGGCCAAGAATAGGGAAGCTGTAGTTCCCAGGGAAGAGGAACTGAGGAATGTTACACAGTGGTGCCTCAAAGACCATTTGAAAATCTAAAAACACACACAAGCTGATGTTGCCATCGAGGACGTGGTAAACTTTTGAAGACAAAACAATCTAAGTTAGACAACGTTGTTTTTAGCAATGTATTTTGATATTAATTGTTCAGTAACAGTTCCGAGGTAAAGTTAGCTAGCATTACTGTTCCCGAGAGGTCCTCGATAACATTAGTTAGCATTCCTGTGCTGCAGGTAGCTTAGCAAGCCATGTCATTTTTCTTGTTTGTCTTAAAATATAGCTATATTAAGTAGATAATGGTGGTTGTTAATAACCATGTGTATAATATCTCAAATTAAAATCGAGATAAGATAAAATGAGTGTCATCATCCATGTTCTGTCACCCCTAGAAAAGGCAAACTTTTCATAATTGCAGTAGTTAGCTCTTCAGGAGAGGAAGAGAAACTTGACAGGAAAAGGAAATTCAAACAGGAGCAGAGACCATGATCCCGCCTTGACCACCGCCTACTAATTAACATAACAACTAGTTCAAATTGCATTTTTGATATGAACTATGTGAAAACTTGATAGCAAACATATATTTCTTGATAACACTATGAATTTTTTATATCAAGAATGCCAATTGTTGATATCAAGAATGTGAATTCTTAATATCAAAAATGAGAGCTGTTGATATCAAAAACACAAATTCTTGATATGAAAATATACATTTTAAACTAGTTCAAACAGAATTGTAGTTCAAACTAGTTCCAAAAAATGAATAAATGTTCAAATTGCTTGCCATACCTAAGTCTATTGACGCTCTAGTATGGATGTCACGAGAACCGATACTACTGAATCCTTCCAGTTCTAAAATGACAAAACAATGCCCATTTTTTGAAGCACCGTAGGCACCATTAGCGAAGAGGCCAGTGTTAACAATAGCTAGCTAGCTAGCTTTGTCAGGGGAAGATAAATGAAAATAGCAGGAAAAATCAAAAGCAAACAAAAAGGGCTTTGCCTCCTGGTGCAAAGATTTGCTAGCTAGGTAGTCTGCTTCATTCGGTGGAGGTTAATAAACTTTTTTCATCTTCACACTTCAAATGGATGCACCGTTCCCGGAGGTACTAATACCGATTCGATGCATGAAGCGGTCAGAGCAAGCCCCGCTTCTGACTCCATGTTTGAAAAATCCATTTAATATACATTGTTTTCCCATGGGGAATGTATCTAAAAACCTTGAACTAGCCAAGAAACGGTGTGCAATGTGCGATGTTGGGAAAAAAACATGTTCATCTTGTTAGCTGAATGGCTCCACTGCTATATCCACTGTTTTGTTTTTACACTGTTGTTGTTTTTGCACAGTACCTTTTGAAAAGATGTCTGGAATGTGTCTGTGGACACTAGTTGTTGCACTATAGAGCATTAATTGCACTTCAGTATGTTATTCTATGCTATATTGCACATGTTGTTATGTCTTGTTATGACATTTTGATATTTTTTTACATATTTTAATAAATAAGTTGATTAGATTTGTTTATTTTGAACATGTAAATAAAATAAAACATCACAAAAGACAAACAGTAATAAAAAACAGTAAAAAATAAAATAACTCCATAATTTAGTACTAATAATTGTAGTACTATTTGCTATTTACACATGCAAAAAGGAGTAGGAAGAAGTAAAACGTATGTACTCCTACCCCTTAAAACTCTTTTTATCATATTAAATGAAAAGAATACAACAAAATAGCAAGTCTACGAAGACAATAAATCTGTAATTGATGAAAATAGATATATCTAAATATATACCCAACAATATTGAAACACATACTTCAAATTGTTAAATTTAAGTCCAGGTTATTGATCGCACTGTATTTCTCTATACCTCTTGAATATAATTCCTTTGAATATCTTTTTGAATTGGAATATGCTAAGACTATGCTTTAATTCATTATTTAGTTTATTCCATATTTTATTGCCCCTGACAGATAAACATAAACTTTTTCTTGTTGTTTGACATCTGGGAGTCTTGAAATTTCATTTTCCCCTGAAGTTGTAGCCCCCATCTCTCTCAACAAAACATTTCTGTATGTTGCTAGGCAATAAATTGTTTCTTACCTTGAACATAATTACTGCTGTTTGGAATTCGACTAAATCTAGTTATTTTAATGTTTTACACTGTGAAAATAGTGAATTTGTGTGTTCCAAGTATCCCGTGTTATGAATAATTCTTATTGCTCTTTTTTGAAGTATGAATAACGATTTCAATGAATTTTGATAAGTGTTTCCCCAAACCTCTATACAGTAATTTAAACATGGTAACACCATTGAGCAATACAGAATGTGGAGTGATTTGTATTATAGAATGTGTTTTGTTTTGGCCAAGACTGAAATACTTCTTGTGAGTTTTGTTTGGATATATTTTTTATGAGATGTCCAGCAAATCTTGTCATCTATGATCACTCCAAGAAATGTACTCTTTCATTTCAATTTAATTTACTCTTTCTATATTCACACCTTCTATTTGTAACTGAGCTTGATTGCTTGATTTGCAATTGCCAAATATCATGAATTTGGTTTTACTAACATTTAGTGATAAATTATTAATGTCAAACCATTGTTTTATTTTTCTAAATTCTGAGAAGATTAAGTCCAGGAGTTGCTGTAAATTCTGACCAGGACCAAAGATATTTGTATCATCACCAAATAATACAAATCTCAGTTGTTCAGATACTTTATATATATCATTTATATACAGGATAAATAGTTTTGGTCCCAATACCGACCCCTGGGGGACACCACACGAAAAGTCCAAACATTCTGATGTATAATCTCCCATCAGGGCCAGACTGGCCATCGGGAAGATCGGGAGTTTTCCCGAACGGCCGGTCCATTCTGGGCCGAACGGGCCATTACATTTTACTTTGATGGCCGGTCGGACGTATTAAAACAAGTGACAGTAGGCTGAAATGGACTGGCTGTTGCATCCGCAAAACTGTGCTCTGGCCAGGTCATCAAATCGAGAGAGAGTTCCTCTATATTGAAATGAGGAGAAACCCAGAGTGAATGATTGACGAACGCGGGGAACGACAGATACAGTGCAGACGCGCGTGCCAATTTCCTCCACCGCCGGCTGCTCCATCCAAAGTCCCGGGCAAAATTTTTGTCCCAGTCCATCCTTGTCTCCCATCTTCACAAATTGTTGGCTGTCTTTTAAATAACTGCCTAACCAATTCAGCACTAACCCCCTAATCCCAAGCCGTTCCAATTTATTGATTAATATGTCATGATTAATTGTATTAAATGCTTTTTTCAGATCAATAAATAACCCAACTCCATATTCCTTTTTGTCTATAGAATTTGTGATTTCTTCAAATTTTTCAAGTTCAAGTACATGGAATCTTAGCAAATTCTTTTTCTACTGTGGTATCGAAATCGGCATTGAGAATCGTGTTATTTTATTGGTATTGGCACCGACTGCAGAATGTTTGGTATTGTGACACCCCTACGCTCTAGAGCATCAAACGTAATTATTTCATGAAGTGTATATACTAGTTAACTAAAGCTTGGTACCCTTAGAAAGAGGAGATTCAGATGAAAGTAATGAGGCATGGCTTATCTTTGTTGGTTCATTAGAGCCGGAGATATCGTGCCTCAAAGCCGACAATGGTCTTTCTTTTTAAATAAAAATATCACAGACAGGAATTAGTAAGTGAAAATGTCAAAATAACACATTTACAATAATGTAGGACATCATCCTGCATAAAACAACTGTTTTTAGAGTTGGGAATTGGCTGGGTTTTAAAAATGTATAGAAAGCTAGTGAGAAATGAGTATAGCATTTTAATGTTGACTTGTTTGTATGGCCTCCAAACTTTGCATACTGGTCCAGGAGCCCTGGGGGCTTGACAATATCCTTTAAAAATACGTATTCATTATGGTTTAATGAACTCACTTCACTTGGAAGGTTTACATTGTTCAAGGTTCTGTATTTGCTTATTGTTATGTGGTACATGAAGCATAGCACTTAAACAAGTACAATATAACATTAATGTTTTAGTAAATGTTTTATTTATTTAATGTTTACATTCCTAATGCTCACATAATGACACTATTTGTTTTATTACAGATTACTATAGTATGGTATTGTCCTTTTTGTGGATTCAACCTACATGCTGAAACATCATTCTGCAGTTCATGTGGCAAGAACATCACATTTCTGCATGATGCTGCTAAGCCTGGCACAAGTGAAGGTAATGTTTCAAAGATTACATCATTTTAATTACTATTAGATTATCCATCTTCTATAATCTATGGGTGAACAAAGGCTTCAACTAACATTTTTTCATTATTGATCAATGTGTGAATTATGGTCTGGATGAATGGATGAGTAGTTTGCTTCTAAAATTTGGATCAGTGTTTCCCAAAGCCAAAGAGAACATTCTCAAATGTTTTGTTTTGTCCACAACTCAAAGATATTCAGTTTCATGACCCAGGGGAGAGAAGAAAAAAGTGCACTGGCTACATTCTTGAATTTTCAAAGTTTAAAAGAGAAAGTGAGAGAATCATGTTTCAAAAAGAAAAAATAACCACTGAAAGACTGCAGTGTGAAGGCAACGTCTGTACGTATTTCAGTAGGTATTATGCGCATAAAGGATGGAGTGCTGAAACCTGTCAAAGGAATGGTACTAACCCTTGTTGTGCAACCAGGGTTGATTGTCTCCTTCCGTTTGTAATGGAGGAGAAGACAGTCAGCCATTGCCGGATTATTGTACAGCCACATAACTATACCTTAATCAAGCCTTGTCTTCCAGTTATTGTACCAGTCATTAGCATTACCTGTTTTTTAGTTCATTCTTATCGTGCCATCTATTTTCCTTCCTAGACCCCGTGTTCTGAGATCCTCCAACTACCATCACTCCTTTTCTCCTGGAAAACCAACTGCTCTGTGTACCGAACCCTGCCTGGACCGACTACCCGTTTCTGTGTGCCGAAACTTGCCTAGATTACAACCCGCTAGGGCTGGGCGGTATGACCAAAAATGTATATCACGGTATTTGTCAAAATTCTACCGGTTTCACGGTATTTGACGGTATTTCTTTTTTCATACATAATCAAGTGTTCCCAGCATTCTTTCTACAGTTTGAGAGAGGAATTATTGCAGTAGATTGACTTAGGATGGTCTATTTTACTGTCATGATGAGTGAATATTGT
>JACXGM010006069.1:0-33588 GCA_016801145.1 Umbra pygmaea
GCAGACAGGTAGGGTAGGTCAATAAGCAGACAGGTAGGGTAGGTCAATAGGCAGACAGGTAGGGTAGGTCAATAGGCAGACAGGTAGGGTAGGTCAATAGGCAGACAGGTAGGGTAGGTCAATAAGCAGACAGGTAGGGTAGGTCAATAGGCAGACAGGTAGGGTAGGTCAATAGGCAGACAGGTAGGGTAGGTCAATAGGCAGACAGGTAGACGGTAAACTTGATCTCAAACAAAAGTACAAACTCAGAATCCAGACGTGTCAAGGGCAGGCAAGGTATCGATACACAGAAATCCACGGGCAGCAGTACAAGAGGGCAAATCCAGAGTAACAATGTCAGAGTAAACAGGTCATACCAGAATAGACAAAATGTATAACGCTCAGTAGGCAGATAAACCAACAATACCTCACAAGGGATAAAATGAATTACCAGGCCTATATGTGTACAATATGGCTACATCACAGCTGATCAATATTCCGGTGATTGCACTCTGGTATTTGAGGTGCGTTCCTGGTGATTGGGACGTTGGTCCTTGCCGGATCTAGATGACTGATCGTGAGAGCTTGTGGATCTGCGATGAGGGCGTCACAATACTGTACATTTGCAACACACAGTAAAACCCCCTCATTAGGTGTGTCAGACTGCCACGAATGAGTGTTCAATGTGGCTCATTTACAATATAATTCATAAAATACTGAATGTGACATGTATCTTTATAATGATAAAAACCTTGTTTAATTTATATTTTATCATGATAGAAATAATTTGAGAAAAATTAGCACTTATAGCACTTTACTTTATACATGTGATCTAGCAAGCTTCTGCATGATCTACCGATTAGATCATCAGAACTGTTGGTTGGTAATGGGACTTTAAACATGCCAACTTGTGTTTTAGTTTATACTTCTCAATTTGGTGTTCTCAGTGGTTCTCCAACCTCCCCTCAAGTACCACTAGACGTTCAACAGTTTAGCAGCAGCCCTGAACTAGTACACCAGATTCACTAATCAAGGACTTGTTGATTAGTAGACTAGCTGAATCAGATGTGCTAGCCCAGGGGTAGTTCAAATACATTGACTGGCTTGTGGTATTGAGGAGAGGTTTGAGAGCCACTAGCCTAATGATAGAGAAATACGCGACATTCAGCAAGTCAATACGTAATTCCAAATGGCTGACAGATATTGAAATTTCATTGATTATAACATGACATGACCCTTCCCTGGACCAAATAAGAAAATACAAAACAAAAAGTTTAATTCCGATTACTCCCTAAGGCCACAATTGCAAATTGGACATCACCAAATTTGAAGGCGAGAATAATAGTATGAATAAGGGTACAAAACAATAAATATTAAAAAACTCTTTGTAACACTGACCATTTGCTGTGTTGTGTTTCCTAAGTAAGCATGTATGATGACATCAATATTTCCAAAGGCCTTAAAGCAGCATAGTTTTTGTCCAACTATGGTATATGTAGTGTTGGGAGTGTGAGCAATGCCAAGTATTTATGTAGCAAATGCATAGGCCCTAAGACGGATGGTGATGTCACATTGCCTATGTGACCGGGCCGTACCATGAGTCTCCTTTCACACACAGTCAAACACGCGCACATCAGCTACCACCAAGCTGCCACTTAAAATTACATTTTACCAGCAACCTAATCAGAAAGAGGTGTCGGAATGCACTTCAGAAAAACCACAAAATGATGAGCCAGTGACACCAGACTGTCTCCCTGTGTGTGTTTGAGAGAGGAAGAGAGAGAGACTGTGAGAGAAGTGCGACTGATTAAACTATAAAAGAGAGTGCCTGGCAATAACCTGTTGTAGCACTACTAACAAACTACAGCCTAAATGGATTCAGGCATGGCTAGGACGACCTTCTCGATGGCACTTCTGGTCCTGTTTAGTCAACAGATGCTGGTGGCATCACATGTTTTGGACAGACCCTATCCTGCAAGCAACTTTGCCCAATTGAAGGTAGGTAGTCAGTCAATAGGTAGAGCATAATGTATAAGTCAAATGTGTTTATATACATTGTATTAGATATATACTAATTTACAATATATTTTGTACATACTGCCTTATATTTTTATGTGAGCAAATATCTGCCTCTTTTAACTTGGGAATTATTTGCATGTTGCCATGGTGGTGAATGACATACAGAATGTGTTTTACCAAATGTTTATACTCCAGTGACGTATATGTACACATACTGTATGTGACATATGTTTATATGTATAGTATACCAAAGCTATCAGCCAACCAGCCTTCAGGATTCAACCTCCATGTTTTATTTGTAAACAATTGTACATTTCCTTTTAATGAGCTCTTTTAGTTAAATGAGCTCTTTTAGCTATGTTAATATTATACATTTTTATTATACAAAAAAGTTCCTTAACATCATAATTTACTAATTAACTACTGCAAAGAAAATGCTACAGCTAAACATAGATTTTTCATGACTACATACATTATTTATTATTTTCATACAAATGAAAACAATATTGTTGCCAACTCCAAATGTTGTTCCTTTCAAAATACCCAATTCTGAACAATATAATCGTTACTGGCTGGGTAGATACAATCAGGTAACTTCTTAAAACACTGGGCCATGTTCTACAGGATCTACTGCATCGATTTGAGGATACCTTGGCTGCAGTGGCCACAGCAGAGATGCCTGCAGTGGAATACGAAGACACCAACCGAGAGTCTGAACAAAGTCAGAATAACCCAGGGTGGGACATGGCTCTAGAGCTTGCAAAGAGGCCAGTACATTCAGATGTCCGAGATCCAACTGCAGATGAGAACTACAACAGGGCACAGGTTCAGAGGAGCCAGCTGCAGGACCTGCTCATGGCAAGTAGGAGTAAAGCTGTGTCCGGGTGCTTTGGAGCCAGGATGGATCGAATCGGAACCTTAAGCGGTCTAGGGTGTGGTCCTAAAAGAGGTAGCTAGTACAGAGTGGATATATATATATATTTAAAGTTTTGGGTCACCCAGAAATGTGCATGTTTTTTTATGTTTGTGAAATTTTTCCAGATTTTCCTCCACAATTTCCACTTACCCTACGTTCAACGACTATACTTCCGTGATTGAATTTACAAGTGCCCGATCTGAACACAAGGAGTCACTAGAGAGCAACATGGCAGGATAGGTAATCTCACTTATTTAACCAAAATCCTGGCAAATTGGCATTGCGCTGCCTCATGCAGGAGGCCCGGGGAAAGTCAGAAAACCCATGGTCAGGCTCAAACCCATGACCATCATGACATAGACTGTCCTGCCATGCAGACCCCCCCATGTTCATGTTTTTTATTAAAATTAATATCCAAAACATTATTCAAATGCAACAGCAAAGCCAATTATTCAGCAGCATTTATTTCAGTTTCCTAATGCTTTTCTTTTAGCTCATCTGTAATTCATCATGTTTTGGTTATAATTTCTTATCAATGTAATGCCCCCTTCATGGATGAAGGTATCAATTTCTATCACATCACGGGAATATCCTTGGGTGACCCCAAACTTTTAAACGCAATATATACACACAGTACACAGACACATTTAACTCTGCTAGGTTGTTAAATTAGTTGCACTATAAAATACATATTAACTTTGGGATTTTCATGTTGATTGTACATTATAAAAAAATCTTGCAATAATTTGCAGTACTAATATGATATCTTATTGTTACAAATTAGAAACAAAGTAAGTGAACCCTTTGGAATGACCAAAAGGTAATTTGGTGATGAATTATTATATGATCTTCAACTAAGTCACAACAATAGACAAACACAGTCTGCTTAAACTACTCACACACAAATCATTGTATTTTTCTATCTATATACTGGATATCTACTAGTCTATATTGAATTCATAATTTAAACATTTACAGTGCAGGGTGGAATAAGTATGTGAACCAATAGGCTAATAAATTATACAAACGCTTTTGAGTCAGGAGTTAGCTAACCTGGAGTCTAATTAGTGAGTTGATATTGGATGTGTTGGTTAGAGCTGCCTTGCTCTATAAAAAAACACTACATTTTTTGTTTGCTATTCAGATGCATGGCCTGATGTGACCTATGCCTACAAAAGAAGAGCTCTCATAAGACCATTTGACTTGCATTAGTTATTAAGTTAAAGGTTCACATACTTTTTCTACCCTGCACTGTGAATATTATAGTTGTGTTCAATTTAGACATAAAAACATATAATTTTGTATGTTAGTTTAAGTTGACTGTAGTTGTCTATTGTATTGACTTAGATGCCGATTAAATGTTACAACAAATTTATGCAGAATTCCAGGTAAATCCGTGGGGTCTGCATGGCACAGTGGGCTAAGTTGCTGCATTGCATGACAGTCTATGTCATGATAGTCATGGGTTCACTTGACTGATGTGGCTTTGTATGTTTTTATTTCTTTTAGGATAGGATGAACATGACAGTTTCCTTGGATACAACTCTGCCATCAGTACATCTCACATGAATAAAGATAAAGGATAAAATCCTCAATTGTCATTCTATTCAATCCATCTTTATTTCTCACTTCAATTCATCCACAAGTTTAAATGAAACAGTAAGAGATATACAATATGTTTTTGCAGAATTCCTGCATTGAGTCATGTAGAATCTATCATCTGTACTTAAATTTTCTTTAAAATCTTCCAAACCTTCAGAGGAAACCCATTAAAATGAGCCAGTCTAGTCGTGCGGCTGGCTCCACGCTTCCAGAGTACACCTACCTCTTCTCTTAAAGTCAGTGCAAAAGGCCCTCATTACACACCCCAAAACACCTTTCTGTGCAATGAAGTGATCCAAGAAACCTCCTAACACCCTGTCACTTACACTAGGATGTTCTCCAGTTAGTCTCCAGTGAAGACATGAGATGCATTTCAATGAGCCAATGACTGCTTTCGTATGTCGTTACATTCCATAGATTAAAGGAACAGAATATATACTTGTCACAAGGGTTTTGAAATACTACCAAACCAAGTAGTAATGACAAGACCTGCTCCAGGTCAAATTGGTTGGGTATGCCATGATCGTGTGAAAATTGTAATCATTAGTAGTCAACAGTTATGTTTCTTTGACGTCGGTGTTAGATGAAGAGACAGTTGTGCCTAGTGACTGATAAACTGAAGAGCAAGCTGTATATTGCCATGAAGCTTAAAAATAATGTTATTATAATACATATAATCCAGGTAAAAACAACTTTGATTACTTGGGGCGTATCCCTTCTAACCCACAATGATCATTGAAGAAAGCAATGCTATGAAGGGTGCGATTCATTTATAACTATTAAAAAATGCTCCACACAATCGGAAATGTGTCTTCTCTAAATGTATCTTGACAGGCTGCGTGAAGGGATGCCACTGCTTGTTATGCTAAAGCGTAGCCTGGAAACTCCTGCCTCAGACGTCTAATTTGGTTACTCTCAATGAATTAGACTCTGGTGCTGTGCTTCAGTGAAGCATTACCACTGATGATCACACATTGAGAGAAGTTGCTACACTTTCAGAAGGAGCAGCTGAGCCATGCAGGAACTAATCAAACACAAATGATGTACCTACTGACTTTGCTCATTAACAATGTGTCAGCATCGATTGTAAACCTTATGTGGCACCGCAACTAACCCTTGCGGAACTCCAGTTAAACTCTAGGGCTTGTCATTGATTATGTCTATAAATGCACACCAATATCCAGTTATTATCCAGGATACTCATGTATTCAGTTTTTTAGTTTATGCATATAAACCTGTAAAATAATACTTCCAAGAAGCTTTTATCCAGCAATAAGCATCCTGGGAGATGCAGATCTTTGAGAGGATACTGTAGCATGTAAAGATCTTATCACAGTTTCTATTGCAGTTCCATAGTCTTCATGCTGGTCTTCATACTAATATGAGCCCAAAGCAATATAAAAGGATGGAACTCAAGAATACACATTCATAGCTCTTTTATGTGAACAGTCAATGCACCAGGAAACACCAATTAGGAAAAACATGTGAGCGAAAATGTCCAAATACGTATGAAATGAAATGGGGAATGCAACTCTGAAGGTGGTGTTTTAGTTGGTAAAACATATCAGAAAAGGCACTCTTGTCTCACATTAATTGTTGAACCATATTTTCATGCTTTGAGTGTACAGCAAAAATAGCCAATGTTACCATACTGTCCCAATACTTATGAAGGGCATTGTATTTGAAATCATTTGGATTGTGTGCTCGTAAACATGTTCCCTGACTGTAATCCTGGTGAGAAGAACAGGTGACAGCTCATGGAATAACAACCCAGGGAGGATTTTTCCACTGTGGTCCCCCAGATTGGCCTGATTGGTAATTGCTAGTTTATCAGTGTGGGCTAGGTTCCCAGAGCCAGTCAAATGTGGAAAACTGGGACCTGGACACGGTGGAATTCCCGCATAAGGTAAGTCAGGACACTAATTACCTTTCGCAGCCAGCCTGATCAAGCATGTCTTCACTGTAATACCAGGCAGAAGGGAGTCTTGAGAACAGCTTGGACAACTCAAGCATGAGAAAATTTAAGTTATCCAGCAATAGAATATATAGTATTTACACATAGCATACAGAATATATAGTATTTATACATAGCATAGAGAATATATAGTATTTATACACAGCATAGAGAATATATAGTATTTATACATAGCATAGACTATCTTTAAAAAACCCACACCACATTTGAATGATATCTTTTAAAATGTCTAAGTTTCAAGAATGCAAAAAGATGCATACATGTTAATGACTTATAAAACAAAGGGACCTTTATTGTAAGAGTAATGCCAAGGCACAAGACAGCCATCTCTGCTTTCTCTTTCCAATGATGGGTCTACTGTGCATTTATCTAGCTTCCACAAACTTCAAAAAGCTAAGGGCAACGGCTAACATCCACAGCAGATGTACATGAAAAAGTCCTTTACTCCCAACATTAAGTGTCTCACAACCTCGTCTGATGGCAAAAAAAATCTAACATTTAATGTTTAAATAAAGAAGCAAGATATTTAAAAATATATTTAAAATAATGATTAGGGCTAGAGTTTGGAAATTCCAGTAACTTGCTAAGAATTCTCAGGTTTAACAGTAAATCCTAAAAACTGAGAGACTCATACCAAAATAATATTTTGGAATGTTAGGCTTACATTTTGCATCCTTAGCTATAACAAGGGTAATGCAGTTATTTTTTATCCATTCGTAGTACTTAAAGCAAATCTTTAAAATACAACTTCATAAAATAAAACTCTTAAATTAACCAATTAGCAGAAAAAATAACACAAAACAAGGAATACTTGGTGTATAAATATGTGCCATCACAGTTTTGTCATAATTGAGTATCTTTACATCTATCTACATAGTATAGAATTAATAAAACATCTGTACTGGCCTCGATTTTATGTTTAATCACATGTAAATGGTAGACTTGGGCAATATGACATCATACACACTGGGGAGAATATAGACTTACGGATCAATTTAAAAAGACAACCAATCCCAGTTTATCCCGATTTGTTCTGAGATATGTAAGGCTGTCATTTCGTGCAATCTTCCTTTACAGAACCTTCCAGAAGTTTCCCTGCAATTGTAGTCTACAAGGTGTGTAAAGAACAAATTTCCTCAAAGGTTTGACAAAGAAATACTGACCGTCCAGTTATTCGGTCTGGAAAATAATGCTTAGCTTTTCTTGGTCCACATGCTCTAAAAAAAACGAAAATTAAAAAAAGAACAAAATAATCCATGGTTGATATCATGCAGCCTTGATGTACAACTTATCTCCACGTTCTTTACCTTCAACATTTGTTAAACTACCTGCTGTTCAACAGACCATAAAGGAGAACAATTATGTTAACGTAGTTCAACACATATGCCTTCATTCTAAATTATCTCCCATGTGACCTCTTTATCTTGTGATAACACTGCAGGGAAATAATTTGATTGAAGCCCTGGCTGGACAATAAAATAGTTTAAGTGCAAGTACACTGTATAATACATTTAAATGTAAACTAAAACTGCTAACGTGAAAGTCAAAACAAAAGTGCTCTCAGCAGACAGTCACCCTATTTCTTTACAAATGGTGCGTTCTGTCATAGTGAGACTTGATCCAATGCTGTAGTGCTGTGTGTGGAAATGGATATGGCATTGAAAAGTATGGGGAAAGATCCAGTTACAAAATGGCTTCTAACCAAAGGACAGAAAGATGGAGGAGACCCGTTGTCCTTGAAGACTGGACTCTCAAATAGTGATGTAGTGCTGTCTGAGTTTTGCCAAAAGGAACTCGTGGGTTAAATTGTGTCGTGTGATTATTCCAACAATCTGAAAGAGAAGGTGAGACATAATGGAACAGATTTTATTCCTTCCGTGATACACTCTCCAAAATATTTAATTAGCTACAGTAGTTAAGAAGGCATTTTTTCAGGTCAGTGCGTCTATGCAAAAGCCAATTACAGAGCACAGCTTTACAATGCGCCCTCCATTTGCATTGCAGTCTATAGTGGCCAAACACAGCATGTTCTCTATGCTTTTATGATGAACAAATGTTATGAAGTGAATGGTAGTTTTTAATACATCTGGGTATTATTCATTAGAACTGAAACGAGGAGGGGATACTTTAACCCATTAACACTCACCTCTCCTACAGCGTTGACTACAGGTAGATGTCGGAGGCCCATGGTTCTGAACAGGTTGAAAACCTGAGATACACGCGTGTTTGGAGACACCGTGTAGGGGCATGGGTTCATGTATGCGGTGACATCCTGAAGAGAAAGATGGTTGTTAAAAAAAGAAATACATTTTCTATTTGAGTAAAATGTGCAGATTTCCATAGTATAATGTGTATTTACCCCATAAAGAGGCATTACACATCGATAATGATTATTAGTGCTATAAGTGTGTCATGGACTGGATTGTAACAGAATTGGATTCAAGCAGTAAGCATTAAGGGTTGTGGTATACTCAGCATTTATAACACTTGTTGCACAATTCTTTGTCATTAATGTTATTATGCAAAGCAAACTCACTGTAAAGGTTTGTGTTACACTACTTGTTAGTTTAAATTAATGTCTTACTCCAAAAGGCTTAAAAGATGACAGAACAACACCTGGGAGGTGGTTGCTACTTCAGCAAGGATTGGTTGTGAACAAATCAAGAAAAGGACTGATTTCATAGATGGGAACCTCATTGAAGTCATTGATAAGGGTGGCTTTATTGTCAAATGAACTGATTGAATATGAAAGGCAAAAAAAATGTGAATTGCTAAGTTATACACTGATCAGCCATGACGTTATATATTATGTAGGTCCAACTTTGCCGCCAAAACAGCAGTCAACAAACCGGCGTTCTGACACCTTTCCATCAGAACCAACATTGCCGGTAGCTGTGACCACTGCTGACTGGGAACACCTCACAAGCGCTGCAGTTTTAGTGATGCTCTGACACAGTCATCACAATTTGGGCCTTGTCAAAGTCGTGTTAGAAGCAGGAAATAGAGTAAGGATTTGAGGAACTTTGACAAGGGCCTGACTATGATGGCCAGACAACTTGCTAAACTTACTTGTTTATTTATGAAGTTCTAAAATATGTGGAGAAATGTTAATTTGTAATATAAGTTTGGTTAAAATATTATGTGCACCTAGATTTGCAAAATGTTTTGTAATTTCCCCATAGAAAGAAAAATCTGAGTTTTTTGTACACTTTCAATGTTAAATGTGAAATAAAAGGTTTAGGGTTCACTGATGGTATTGTATCTGTTTAAATGTTGAGATAATCTTGAAAAATATTGTGTAAAACAATTGTGTACACACTATAGATGTGTGATGGACTGGGTTATACCACTATCATGCGGGGGTTGAGGAGGGCCAGGTCCAAGTCGTGGATGTCTGGAAAACGGGGGTAGTCTTCTGTCATCTCAGCATACGACAGTCTAGGTTGCGTGGCACTCTATGTGATCGCAAAGACAAACATATATAGAAACACAGACAACAATGAGTTTAGAAACATTTTTCCCCATGGTACAGATGTTGATGTAAAATTTCTTTAGGGTATATTCAGATAACAGTGGTTTGGGATACTGACTGACTGATTTTCCGTATAGCAGACACCGCGGATGAGCAGGTTGACCAACTGAGAGCGCAGGATAAGGCCGTGGAATGTCAGTGGGCGAAAGCGTTCCTCCATGGTCCACTCTTCGCTAGGAGACTGGTCTGGGTACAGGTTAGGATAGGGCACGTGTCTGGAAAAATACATGTCAGAACTAGATTTTCTTCTAATTAAAACACTGGACTAATTCATCTAATTGTTTGGAAACACACAACACTTTACAAAGTGTGTATATTGGTAGCATGGCTAAAACATTCCTCTAAACCTGCTTGCTAAAGAAACAGCTAATGGGCCATTACCGGGTTTATGACTGCAGTAATGGGATGAATACACAAGTGCTATGGTTACCTCAGTAGTTCGAACATGCCATAGTATCTATTTGGACACAATACCTAGTAAAATCATTGCAGTGTGTGTGCTAGGTTACTCTGCATTTTTTCTGGAAGGTATGAGCATCTCTGCATTAAGGCCTGCATGCTTTATTTTTTCTTGTTGACCATTGCTATAAAGTGATTATATAACTAACCAGAGGTTTTTGTACTGACCAATGACAATGTAAATGTTAGGTTAGGTGAAAGAATGAAAAGCTATGAGTCATACTGTATGTATGCTCAATTTATATACTATGCTTCTGTCATGTCTTCATTGAATTTCAACATTTGTCATGACCTGATCTTCAAGGTCCCAACAATAGACAATCAGTCTGCTTAAACTAATAACACCCAAACCCATGCATTTTGTTGTCTATATTGAATACATAGTTTAAACTTTTACAGTGCAAGTTAAATTAGTTTGGTGGCCCGCTAGCCTAATGATGTCCAATTAATTAGACAAAATTGGAGGTGTTGTGTAAATGACATCTCAGAAGTCCTGAGATTAAGAATTGTTCGCTAACATATATATGGAAAGGGTTAAAAAATATCTCTAAAAGCACAGCAACATTAAACCTCATCCTAGCTGTAAATATTGGTGGAGGGGGATCATGCTTTGGGGCTGCTTTGCTGCATTAAGGCCTGGACATTTGTTTTTACCATTATTAGCCAGGTAAGCTGATTGAGAATTGATTTCCATTTACAATGTCTAGACAAATCTTAGTAGTACAAAAGACTACGATACCAAAAAATTGCGATCATCTATGGAAAAATGAATTCCCAAGTTTATCAAGACATTTCCACAAAGAATATTAGGCCCGCTGTCCACTGACTAAAGCTCAACTGAAGTTGTGTAATTTAACAGGACAACAACAAAAAGCAAAGAAGTCAGTCAACAACAGAATAGCTTTAAATTAAGAAAATATGTTTCTGCAGTGTCCCATTCAGAGTCCTGACGTCTCTGCCAGTGATGGCTAGCTACAGTGCTATATCTACAGTATTTTAGGATGTTCCCTACCTAGTGGAGATGAAAGCGCTGATTGCCGATCATGGATACAGGGCTTAACAGGTAATCATTGCCATCACAGGCAGAGACATCAGAGAAAGCAGGACACACCATTCACTAAACCATTGCCTATTCTATACTTTAAACTTGGCTACTCTGAGCTGAGTTAGATCTTCAGAACATTCAGATGACTGAAATATTTCCTCACTGAAAGACTGTGAGGGAATGAAAAACAGAGTGGTTTTGAGTTTTGGTTGGTTGGATTTTAGCATTACCACTGAGCAACCGCTCACCACGCCCCCCAATTATTAATTCACAGATATTTCTACTTTTCCACTAATTAAAATGGATTTCGTTTTTTTCAATCTACAACAGTTCCATAATATAAAATAAAAGTATATAGATTTTCAAAATTAATAAAAATAAATAAATTTGTTTTCACATTGTTTTAGGAAACTCTAAATTAGTTCTTCAGTTAAATCTGGCTTGATGAATCATATAATAAGTTACTTTTTTTTTAAATGACCACCACCTTCGTCCCCCATTACATACAATGTCTGTAAAGTTCCTCAGACAAATATTGCAGATCAAGCCCATATTTAACAATAAACATCAGTGAGATACTTAAAGATACTTAAAGTTTATCACAAAAAGTACTGATTTGATCAGGATTGTTTTTAGGAAGTTGCTCATTCAAAATGGAATCTCTTCTCCAATCCTCACCTCCTCTCCAGCATCTGCTGCAGCATGTCCTGGCCCTCCTCCACTGCAGGCACCATAGCTGCCGCCGGATCATCACAAACGTTGCGCAGCTCACTGGATGGGTATGACTTCATGGACTGGCACCGCCGTCGCTGCTCCCCTGCTCGTGTTAGCACACTGGCATTCTGTAAAAAGAGTAAGGGAGATAAGATCAACAACGAAATTACACCTGATACATGAACACACCTTGCTGTTCATTTGAAGTGTATACATCTAGAGCAGTGGTCCTCAAACCCTTCCATGGAGGGCCTAGTGTATGCAGGTTTTTGCTTTTACCTTGTACAAGCCTGATAGAGTAGCTCACTAATTGGTTAGTATCACCTAGCAGTCTAGGTCCTAATTATGCTCTAATTGAAGGGAAAGACCAAAAACCTGAATACACTAGGCCCTCCATGGAAGGGTTTGAGGACCACTGGTCTAGATAAAATGACTCATTGTCTTAGCATCCCTGTTTCCATCTCTTCCTTGACCAAACAACCTTGCACTTGACTGAAATATCACAATACACCTAAATACATCAATACATTTAGATAGATGTGTAGCAGTTAGTGTAATTTTGTGAATATTATCATTCCCTTACAACAACAACATTAAGAACTACTAGGGACTTCCTTTTAAACTGAAAACAACAAACACACTACACAATGTAAAAGAGCTCTGACGCCCCCTGGTGGTAGCTGGAAGTATCAGTAGGTCACCTAACAGTTATTTTTTGTTAGGTGTAAATTATGGCAAAAAACTTGTTCTCTTGCAAAATGTTTCACAAAGAAAACCAATCATTCCAAATAATAAACAATTCGTGACAAATCAGACCGCCCCGTATTGAAGCCTCTTAGATGTTATTGGCAGCAACCCATGGGGGTGCCTCTACTGCCTGGGCCGAAAGACTTAATAAATCACCTGGAAGAAGAGGGACGGCCGCAGAGTGGTGTACAATGTGACCTAACAAACACTCACTGGAAAACCCACAGAAAGCAAGACCCTACCCCTGGAACTTCATGCTGGAATGTAGCTGCAGTACCGTGAAGCATTAATCACCACAACACTAGGAGGTCCAAAACAATTACCTCACCAACAGGTAGAATGGAAACGTGAGCAACAGTCATTCCATTTCTATCTGCACACAGCACTAGCTTCTTTTACCTTGAAGTGAATGTTGTTGCTGATGAGGATGTTGCCCTTCATGAAGTCGCGCTCGTTGTCCCTGTTCTCCGTGACCACAGGGAAAGCGTGGTAGCTGGTGGTCCGTAAGATGCTCACCAGGGACTGGATGCGTGTGTGAGGGTACACATACGTTAGGCTGGGCTCCATGATGTCACTGGCTGTCAGTCTGGGGGACAAACGACAACAACAGATATGTACCAGTGTTCAGTAGATTTAGGAAGTAAACATTTTCAGGGGTATTCAGCTGGGTCACCTTCTTACTTGTTACTTAATTTTGGATAGTATATTAATAAAGTACATCATTGTGACCCGACAAAAATGAGCTCAGGCAAAGATTTGCCAGGGGCCAAACCTATATGCCGACCCCATGGTTAGTATGTTTGAAATATCCCTCTAAGATACATACTACATTAGACATATCTGGTGTATCAGAAATGTTCAGGTGGGGACAATGCACAAAATATGTTGGCCACTAATTCTTTGGGAGTGCACCACTTCATATCTTTTACCAGCCACGGTCAGTGGATATTAACTGGGGAGGGCGGGCTCATGTTATGCTCGGGACCGGAGCAAATGGAACGGTGCACAATGCACCAAGCCCAGTGTGCGACACACCAAACCCAGTGTGCGATACCATTTCATTTCCCCCTGTCCGGACAGTAATATGAGCCTGCCCCCCCAAATTCAGATACACCGACCGCGGCTGTCTATGACTATTATTTCAGATCCGAAAGTCAAATGTCCCCATATACAAACTATGAAAAAAAGAGAAGCGAGTTCCCTCCATACTGCTCTCAAAAAGAACGTCTAGACAAAACACACCCTGTACCAATGCAAGACACTTTTTCCAAAATGTTACTACATTCAAGAAAAAATGTCACATAGAGCAAGCATCCTACAGTTGCCATCAACAGCGAAACAAGAAAGAAAGAAGAAGACACAGCTACACACTACCCCAAAACAAAGGTACCTTAACATTACATAATACCCGTCAGATACATGTAGTGAATTTGGTCTATGTCTTGATCAGGTGGCATGGCAAATGAAGGAACTCAGTGCTGGCCTGTGGCCATGTTCTTGTAAATAGAGTCTGACTTGGCTGCTTTCATTAGTTTTGTTAAAGCAGGTCATGGCAGACTTCATCATGAGCCTGGCAGGTGCGACAACTTAAGAGACACACGAGGGTCAAGGACACACTGTGCTCATGACAACACAACACAGCTTTCCACTGCAAATGTCCCAGGAAGGAGACACTGCCATATGGAAAGATACAAACATGACGCATATACCAGCTAAAAGCCACTCTTGTGCAAAAGGTTTTAAGCAAGTAAAAGCAATAAAGATGTGACAACATTCTAGCAGTTGTCGCTGATGCCACGCAGTGTGGTTTATTGAAGTCAGAGCAAAGGGACAAAGACTCGTATTATAGTACTGTTGACTTACTTGTCCATCTCCACCTCGGTCTCCCACTCAAGAACTGGAACTCCTCTTAGATGGATATGAATGTCATAGATGCCCTTATTAAAGAAATCCCCTATCCACTTGGCCACCTGATCACACACAAACAAACAAACGACTGTGTAAGCACCAGAACTGATGCACCTATTCTGAATGTAAATGTAAATCAATGAGGCATACTTTACCATGAGGGTTATCATAATTGGTAAGCCGTATGTGATCTCATTGGTCGATTCAATGAGAATGACAGTCAGGCTGATGGTCATCCGAACCACCCCTCCCAGGAAAGCAGCTGCTCCAATAAGGGCAAAGGTCCCGGAGTAGATGTCCATCCCCAGGTTTCTGAGAAAACAAGACAGTGACAGGAGCCAATCCGGAGGAGCGACAGGTTACAGCATGCAGTCAGTGATAGTGTAATGAAACTCAGGCTTAATGCTAGCAGTGTAAATTGCATTCCTTTCTTGTTCATAAATCTACATTGCATTACAACTTGCATTACACCAATGCAGATTTAAATGTGTGACAACACATTGTCATATGTGAACATCTGTCATGTGTTATGGAACAATAAATCTAATGCGCAGGCTCTTCAATCAACTATGTATAATCTGTTATCCTGGTACAGTGTAAATGTTTGGGGACAGTATACTTTTGAGGAATTTACACTATAAATATACACGGGCAGACCGTTTGACGTTGCTAGCTCTGGATTTCAGGTTAGCGACATTGTATAGCTTGTAGAAATTGGTTGCCAATGTCTGACTTTGTGCTAATTGCAGATGTAAAAAAAATGTGTTCCTTTCTGCAGGTGTGTGTTGGTTGGGCACATATCAACAGCCTTGCTGTATGAGCAATTATTTTTATAATGAGAGGTTTTGACATGTAGAACATTTGTTGATGGCACCATTGGGCTTGTGAGAACATTTGTTTATGGCACCATTGGGCTTGTGAGAACATTTGATTATTAGAGCTGTGGCCTTCCATTCAGAATGTTATCAAAACATTTGCCTTACATTTTGAGAAGGTTTGCCACCAGGCGTCCAAAAGCGGCGCCACAGAGCAGCGAGGGCACAAAGAGGCCACTGGGCACCGATACACCGTACGTCCAGCATGCCAACAGGAAGTACAGCACAAAGAACACGGTCAGTGTCACAGGGCTGAATGTACCTACAGTGACAGATGGAAATTACACACTAAGACACCATATAACAACTGTACAGAAGATTTATATAAAACATGGGCCTTTGTCCTTTTGATTTTCTACCTGGAAAACCGACTTTTTTACAGCTCTGGAAAGAGAACTGCACATTTTTTTAAAATCAACCCTATTGAAGACCTTTGGATTTTGATCAAGAGGAAGATGGATGGTCACATACCATCAAACAAAGCATAGCTGCTTGAATTTTGTGCCAGGATAGGAATAAAGTCACCCAACACCAATGTGAAAGACTGGTGGAGATCATGCCAAGACGCATGAAAGCCAATTATTATTATTATTGTTATTATTATTAATTATTCTACAACTATTATTTTTCTACCAAATATTGATTTCTGAACTCTTCCTAATTTAACACATTAGTATTGTGTTGTTTATAAATGAATATGAACTAATGTTCTTTGCATTATTCAAGGTCTGGCAACGCTGCATATTTTTTGTTATTTTCACCAGTTGTCATTTTCTGCAATTTAAAGCTCCGAATGACTATATTTTTATTTAGAATTTGGGAGAAATGTTGTTAGTAGTTTATGGAATTAAAAGAAATAATTTATTTTACCCCAAACACATTTATCAATAGTAAAACCAGAGATTTTTTCCAGAGCTGTCCAGTGGGTTACAGAAAGATTTGCTATGTTCCTTATAATGATACTACAGTAATTATTATTATCCCACCGCTCATTCAATAAAGAAGCCTTAAGTCAGCACATACATGGAAGGAATACGTATTCATCGACTATAAGTAGCGTGGGTCAGAAATGCTAAGACCAGGATTCAAATCAGGCTGCGAACTCAACGACTGGGAAATAGGGGAGGCCCTCAATTTTATGTTTTTGCGTTGTGAAGACATCACATAATTCATCTTTGAGCATGCAGGTTAGCACAGGAGTAAAGTCAGTTTGCCCATTAAAATCCATATGATCCAAAACATCAAACTGACCCTAGATCAAGGCCTGTCTTACCATCTTGGTGGAAGAGCTGGTTGATGGCTACTTCCTGAGGGTTGAAGAAGAGAGTGGCCATGTCATTGTATGTCTTGTTGGGACAGAAGAACTGTCGGATGGTGGAGTTGATGATGTCTTCATTGAGTGACACCTGAAAAAGAACACACACAATATCCACATTATAAAAAGTACAACACAAACTGTATGTATACGACTCACCTAAAGAGGCCTGACTTTAACTTAGGTTCTTATGTATTTATAGGATCAGAATGCTTACATTTATTTATGTATGACAATTCATATTTGTATAGTAATTTAGCAACAACTTGAGTATGCACTAGTGAGCCTGTTTTTCTGTGCCAAAGATCATTGCCAATGCATTGACATGTTACATATTAACACACTGACACAGTAAGTGCTGTCAGATGACAAGGTTAGTTTACATGAAGGTAAACTAACCTGAAGTAAAACATTGAAACTGAGATATGCTCATACTATGTTCTGTAAAGTGTAATTGGGATTTGGTCAGTGACAATGCAGATATAAATGTTTATGTGGAATTTTAATGTTTATGTTTATTTTTACACCCTTCTGAACTGGTTAACAAGGTTGCAATCAATGCCATTTGAACTAATTAGGTAATTGAAGCCAAACTACCTTAAAAAACTGAAACAATTAAATGAAAAGAAATTGAAATATAGAAAACATCAAGACACTTTTTAAAGATGGCTTTTGTGTGGCTACATGATAATGATCTTTAGCTTTTATTTTCATAACCTTCACTTTGTTATCACATTTAAATATGTCAAACATACAACTGTTGTATTGTTGTGGTTGGTTGTGGGGGACACAAAGTCACGACATTCTCCTAATGTCATGGATGCGACGAATATCACCACCGTCGTCACCATGGCCACCAGAAGACTCTCCAGAACCCTAGTGAGGAATGGAGGTAGAAAATATGATTTAAATATCTAACAAATTCAGTAAACAATCCAAGATATCTTAGAAAAATCAACTGTCATTCTAATTTGCCAGTGTGCAATTTACATTCATGTAACATTTTGGCCTGAACTTGAAATTTTCACCAAATCCCTCATTCACAAAATATTTTAAATTTAAAATAGCGTTAACATTTATAAATCCCTGATGCCTAAGCTAGAGGAGTAGATCTTTAATACGCATCAACAAGAAGACTGTATTACATACACATTTACCATTTGATTCATTTGAAACATGCATATTCCTATTTCAGCCTTGAGTAAGCTAAAATTGTAACGGTAATCAACATAGCGACATAGGCTCTAGCAAAAGCTAGTCAGAAAGACATTTTACTGGTGAAGTAGTTTTTGCAAAATTATGGTAATCAGAATATTGGGGAAAGTTATTATGTAAAAGCAGTCACAATAAACATGTAAATATACCCCTAACTAAAACCGCCGCCATGGTGGGAATCACTCTCTTACCAAGACAAACAATTGTCTATAAGGAACATACTTCCCTGTTTTTGTTAACATTTTATTATAAGATGCATTCATTTATTATTGCTTTGGGTTTTTCTTAGAACAAACCCTATAGACTCCAATTCCAAAATGCCAAATCATTACAGAAAACGCAAAAGACTTTGTTTCACTAGGGAATCTTGATGCAAGTGAAGTATGAATGTTTTTGCTTCTGCTCATGCTTTTGCATTTTGCAACAGTTACCTGAAGAATTTGGCCTTGGGGTGGACGTTTCTCATGCGGTACTTGGCCAGCCTCTTGTTGATGCAGTTGAATAAGGCCCCCAAAAGCCCTCCCACAACCCCCATTAAGACAAAGAAGGCCAGGTCCACCGCCGTCCACAGGTGACACTTCTTATCCCCATCTAAACACTGTAACAGAATGATGGACACATGGGTGGTTATTAAGGGTGTAATGGTACGCTTAACCCACCTAACAGTACATACTGCGGATTGAGGGTCATGCTATGATACGTTTTCAGTACAGCGCCAGAAATTATTTAAATGGTTATTAAAAAATTGCTATTGTAATTTCTTTTGCCTGATCAGATTCTGCTGATAGAATTGCTTGAATACAGTGAGGAGACAGTTGTTTTTATTTCCACAGCTGCAGCTGCATCTGAACAACTATCTAGACAAAGTAACATTGTGAAGCCTGCAAGTGAAACTAAAATTTAGAAAACTCTTTTATAACATACATTTTGCACATGCATATCTCCATAGCTACATTTTTTACGTTCCATACAAGCAAAACAATTGTTTACTGACACATAGATGAAAAGTTGTTTCATGAAATGTGCACGTGTCATGACATCTTAATTGCTTTCTATACATGATAAATAATAGTAACAGGCAAGCCTGATGTTTAGCAATATAAGAATCTAGTTGTCTGTAGATAAAGCATAGGATTCTCACAAGTTGAGTAATCACCACCGCTCGACATATTAGGTCTAGTTCTCCTTCTTGTGTCTCACTAAAAAAGTTGGAAAAGTTTCAACAATGTTGATTATGATGTGCGCAAAGGCTCAGATTAGCCAAATATACAGTACTGTGCAAAAGTATTTCCAAACCTTCCTTTGTCCTGAAATGCAATGCTAGAGAGAATTATTTATACTTTTGTGACAGAAAGTAACATAGACCGCATTTCAGATGAATTACCTGACTACCTTTTAGATACATAAATATTGGCAGGTGCATGGTTACACAATGATAATAAACAGGTATGCTAATGATCAATGGCAGCGTGCACTGATAGAACCAACCTGATTAACTGAAACAGAAATGGGGTAGAAGGAATTAAACTGGGTGAAGGACAATCAAACTAAAATGTGAGGGTGTGACATGATATTTGTGTAGTCATTTTAGTTTTTTACTGTTTTCTGCTGTTTAAAGTAAATGTTTTATATTTCGGAACTTTCATTTCTATGTTTTTGAAAGAATCTTCCGTTTGCATGTTTTTTTTTTTACAGGTGCCTAAGGCTTTTTGCACAGTACTGTATATTTTCATATCAATTAGGTCTTTTGAAGAAGCATTAAAAATATGCTAGGGATTTATTTATTTACAATTTAATGTTCTATGTATTCGGGTTCATGTGCAAATCATAAAGAGCATCCCGAACTGTACATTACGGTTATGAATTTAACCCTAGTGGTTATATCATATGCACTTGCTAAGTGCATGGCACTCGTCAAGTTTACGTGTTCGATACCCAATGGTGTACCAGTACGGCAAAAATATCAAATGCATGCACTCACTACTGTAAGTTGCTTGAGATAAGATGGTCTGCTAAATTATATAAATGTATCAAAACAGAGACTGCTGCATTCAATAGCAAATTTCCCCACATCCAAACTTGGCACAGTTTAGTGAATTGGAAACTGGAATGAAGGCATTGAGGATAGCTGTAATTCCTCTATAGAGATCCTGGGTGCAACCGGTTCCTTGCTGGGTGTCTGAAATATCCATGCATGTCCTAGCACATAGACCCAAACAATAATTGTGCAACTAACTCTTTTGCTGCTTTGACAAACCAGTTCTCGAAAAGGGCTCTACACCACCACCATCTCCATGGCATATCACAGCAAAGTAGGCCTGCACGAGCCGGAGAAAAATATGAATCTTTTTGCTTAGAACTGATATTACAATTCTCTGCCATGATTTTTTTCTCACAAAGTGTAATGTTTATTGCACATATGAACCATGACAAAACAAATTGGCAGTACCAATTATAGATTTGTTTTGGCACCTATAGCACATCACCACAAACCTGTAAACATAGAGGGCCCTATCTTGCACCCGGCGCAATGCAGCGCAATGTCTGAACGCAAGTGTCTTTGCTAGTTTAAGACTGACACAGTCATTAAAGTCATTTTCCCATCAGGCGCCCGCATTGTTTAAATAGCAAATGCACCTGCACCCATATTTGCGCCCATGGGAGTGTTGGTCTAACGGGGAGGTGTGTTTAGGATAATTCTTGGTGTATTTCTATCTTAAGGCATCGGAAAGTGATCACACCATTGACCAATAAAAACCTGGTCTAAAGTCAATGGCGCAGCATGTCATAGTTATTTTAACAGCACATTAGTCAGATGCACCTATGGCACAGGCACAGCGCGTGCACAATATGCTTGTTGCAAACACACAGGGAAGCGCAGCAGCACACAAACATGCAAAATATTACAAATAAAGATATTACGGTGCAAATCCGCCGTCATAGTAATAGTGCGCGAAAGGCACAAACGCGCATGGCTCTTAAAGAGAATGGGAGATGAATCTCTGTTTTATTGCATGTTACGCCCAAAACACGCCTATGAATTAATGAAGACACTTAGTACAACCCTTTTAGACCATGCGCCCAGCGCATGGGACCTTTTATCCGCTGTTAAAATAGCAAAAAAGGATTTGGACACGCACAAAGCGCACTTGCGCCATGCGCTTCACGCCATGCGCTTAGATCGTTAAAATAGGGCCCAGAGGCTTCAATGAATAAAGAAAATAAAGTTCATACTGGCCATTTAAGTACAGTAGGCTACCAAAAATAGTGACATATAACACATTGAACTAAATTTGGCCCTGATACAGGCTCTCTGAACTCCTCAAACATGCCTTAAAAAAAAATCAAAGTCATTTTAAATTTTATAACGATTTATCGTGCAGGCCTACAGCAAAGCGTGAAAAGTTGCCTGTCAGGTTTAATGTTCACTAAGTGTTCATAATCTTACCTTCGTGTAAAAAATAATTACATTAGAATCAATATCATTGGGTTATTATTTCCAGTGATTGCTTTTTGAATCAGCCATTGTCTGGGCCTTTGAAAGCAAGTTGAGGGCAGACATTTCTAAAATGCACTTTTTAATTGGTGGGACTATGAATAGAAACCATTGTGGAACTGTTTTCATTCTGAAAGGAGATTCATGTGCAATAGCCAGCTGTAGTTCTACCATCCATAGTCTAGCTACCTAACTTGGTTAAAGGTGGTGGAAGGTGTATTGCTTCTAGCTAAGCTCAATAAAGAGCCTCTGATTGCCGGGCATGAAAAAATACAGATTGAAATGTGGTTTATGTAAGTGCTTTTACCTTGAACTCTCCAAAGTTCAGCAGGCCGGGTAGCTGGAATGAGCCCCATTTATTATAGTAGATCCCAGACCGGAAAAAGTTTAGGGTGAATGTAGCCGACATGGAGCAGAAGAGCTGATGGAAAGGAGAGACAGGAAGAGAGGAGTAAAGAGCAGCAGCTGAGTAGACAAACTGTGTTTCTACATAAAAAATACAATGTAGAAAACCATGATCCATGAGTTGCACGTGTTCTTAATCTTTGAATTCATACATCGCTAAACATCCCTGCCACGTCGATCCTGGTAGCTACGCCGCTTTTACAGAAACCTTTTCAAATTCCAGCCCTGGATCCTTCTTGGAATTGTACATTTGATTCACAAGTAAATACAGAATTTGAAATGCGTGTGTGTGTGTTCCTGAACCCACCACTTTCCAGGTGAGTGCCTGGTTCCAGAAAGAGGAGCCTTCCTCAAGGCTGAAAAGGGTGCCCCCTATAGGTGCTCCAAACGCAGCAGCCACCCCGGCTGCTGCCCCTGCCGACACAAAGTCCCTCTTATCTCTGAAATCAAGATTGAGCACAGTTTATTTCGTGGAAGATATTTCACTCCTGCACTTAGGGCACTTTACACTAGTACTGTAGAGTACCTGTCGCTGCGAAAGTAGGGAAAGTCAAAGTTGATCTTCTTGAAAGTGATGCTCTGAAACTGAGGGAGTCCTGCTCCCACAATGGCTCCACAGTGGATCATGGGTCCCTCCTTCCCCACAAACAAACCTGAGGAATCAAAAGCACATTGCTACTGGATGACTATTGTTTCAGTAGTTTGTGACCAACAGGTTGATCCCTGATCTATGTTGTCTATGTATACCTCCGGCTACAGTGAAAAGAACACCGATGGCCTTGCTGATGAAAGTGCGTAGCCGGACGATTCCAGGTATCTTCACTCCATTCAGGTAGCTCTTGATCTCTGGGATTCCTGAGCCTGCAGCTACAGGCTTAAGGATATAGGACATGGATGTTCATTTGATTTGGGGGCAATCCTGATTTCGTGCCACAAGACAAGCAAAGTAAACCAAAATAACTTTGTTGGGACATTGCACTTCCTCCCCGTTTATGCACATTTATGACAGAACTGCATCAAAAATTTTGTGTTTTGAGTAAATCCAACAGCCATAAAATGGGAATGTAAAGTGGGATCCAAAATGACTGGCACCCCTGATTGGCAATCCACAAACAATACTGTAAAAAATATAAACAATACAATGAGAAAAACTCTAAATACCAACATGTGAGAAACACTGTACTTCATTAATGTGTCACTGGAACCAACCAAAATCTTTTATTGGTTAAATTAAAAATCTATTTTCTGCCATGACCATCTCAGTCGCCGGAACTCAATCCAATTGAAAACCTGGGTTGAGTTGAAGAGGGCAGTTAATAAGCTCAAACCCAAGAATGTGAAGGATCTTGAAAGGATCTGCATAGAGGAATGGTCCAAAATACCTTCAAATGTGTTCCTTAACCTTGTCAAACATTACAGAAAAGGTCTCCATGCTGTTATCCTTGCCAGATGTGGTTGCACTAAGTACTGAATAAGGAGTTCCAATAATTATGTAACCTTGATTTTGGTTAAATTTATTTTGTGTTATATAATTGTATGAGTTTGGTTGGTTCCAGCTCACTGTAAACCGAGGTGTACCGGAAACATGTATGGGGGAACAGAAGCATGTAACCACATAAGGAACATACTGTATTACTTATTTGTGTTTACCTCGATGAGAACCAACACACTGGCTATGAAGATGAAAGTCATGTTGAAGGCCAGCAGTTCGAGAAGAGACAGAGCCAAGCAGCCGTGTTCACTGCATTCTTCCACAGCTAGCACACTCTGGTTAAGAAAAAGTCCTGACTTCCACAAAACCTCATTGTTCTCAACTAAATTAATATACTGGTTATGTGACTATTTATTCTATAACAAAAAGTAAGACTTAAGGGCCTTGTCCATGACTACCATAAAAAACGCTTTGCATCGGCTGTGACATTAATTTCCTTGAAATGCCTAGGGGCAGGCATTTGCTCCCAACCTAGTGACATCTCTACCCTAGGTGCATATTCTCTATGAGCTCAATGCTCGGACAGCAGCTTTCCGCTTCACTCAAGGTTAAAATATTTTAAATCACTTTTATCACTGTCGTTGTTGACCTCTCAAAGTGCAATCAATGCCTACTGGAGATCAAGGTGTTGAACGATGGTCATGGACAAGGCCGTTTAATGAAGAATTTTATGTAGGTAATCACCGCTCGTTTCTATTGTTTCCAAGTAAATATCTGAACGACATTACCAATTACAGATTATTATATTGGAGTGAAATATATCATTAAAAAAAGATACATTTTCCAACCAAGTTGAATTTCAGCTGAGTGAAGAGGTGTACAAAAAAGTCCACAAAAAGGCCCACCTGATAGAAAAGGAAAAGATGTGAAGAGTTGGATGTGCATTTCTGAAACACGCAGCTATTTGGTATCATTCATAGTACCGGTACATAACATCACTGTAGTTTACTCTTGAAATAGTAACTCATTACCCTTGTAATGCTTGCATTCAAAAGCTACATCCTGCATTCTGAGGAATCAAGCCGATTGGAACAAGGGGTGTGGTGTTCAGCAAAATTAATTTGAATGTAATTGGAGCAAACTTTAAAGGATACAGTGATACGGTGATCTGGAGATGCTGGAAGCTTCTCCCAGACATTTGTAGGACAATGAGATGTTTTTACATGCTTGGCTAGAGGGAGAGTGCAAGATTAACATTTTGGAGGGGCACAAATTTAAGCCCACCTACAGATTCCTATCTATGAAGCGTTTGAATGTAATGTAAGCATACAGTTTCAGGCAAGGCTAGTAACCTGAGAAGGGTACAGAAAAACATGAATATCTAATTCTACATGGAGGATATTATAATGACACTTACCAGGCCTACAGAAACCCCAATGGCAAACACCAGCATCCATTTAACAGCTTCATACTTTTTGGCTTTCTAATCCGTGATCACGTCAGAATACATGTAAATAATTAAGATAATAATTAACTGCAATAATATTCAAACAAAGTCAATGTTACAAATTTAGTTGGTGTGAAAATAGATTGCATATTGTGTGTACTGTACCACTATATTAATATGGCACAAAAAAACACAACATAACATATATTCCTTCAAATTGCTGTGTAGAACTTGAGTCGTAAAAAATAAAAAATAAAAATCCCCCCAAAGAATGTATATAGGACAATAAAACCCTTCGCTATGGAGTGTTTTGTTACAAAAGCTCAGCCTAAATGCATAAATGGAATTAAAGACAAACTGGTGCATGCCCATTGACAAACACTGGGGAAGCTAAACTTGTAATGTCCTAACTGAAATTCCTGTTCAAATGGCATATTGTAGGAAATATTTGTCCCATATAAACTGATTTTTTCAGATTAAAACACCATAAAATAGATGTTCTATAGCTTTTGTAAGATAGTCACTGAAAACACAAGTTATTCTGTTTTCACTCTAGGAAATTCTACACAGTACGCCTTTAACATTAACAACTTTAACGCCTTTAACTCTAAGGTTAAAGTTTCAATGTTTAAATTCTTAGTATACAGTACCTTATTGCTCATTCCTTCCAGAACCTCGACATATGGTTCATTGATGCACCTGTCATAATCCAAGCTCTATCAAAATAAAGGTAAATTGCAAGATGATTCAGTGTTTAATTGTAGTTATTGTGCAATGTACATTTTTACTCTGACAAATATTTCTGCTTAGATTTTTCAACAATTGGTAAACTGTGAACATTAGATACATGCAGCCCCGCTTCTGTATAATTTGTTGCACTCGAATACTAAATAAAGCAGGGTTCACCAGAATATTGCCTAAAATTGATCAAATAATACATAGGTAATTTAGTCAAATGCTAAAGTTGTCTGTTTGACTTCGTCTCTGGAGTGAGGATTTCTGGGGACCAAGATAAAAAAACTACCAAAACAGTTTATTTATTCATTTATTGGTTTATTTGATAGGGACCATGCACATTTACGGACATTGTTGTACATACAAAAACACCATGTAAATATGCCAGTGCAAATGTTGTTCCCAAATGTCCACACTTATTGTTTGAGAATGAGAAGTTGGAAGGAAAATATTTTTCTAATGAGAATTAAGTTTTTCCTTATTTTATATATTTTAAATTTTATTTATCACAGTGATTTACCCTCTTCCTCTAACTACCACAAAACAAAGCAGTTTGCGTTTCTCACTCAATGTCTCCCTGGAATGAGAGATATATTGCTATTGCTAAAAAAATTGGTTGGTGTGAAAATACAAATTAAATATGAAAGTTAATACATCCTGTGTACCACTACATTATTATTGGAGAAAGTAAGTAGACAAAATAAATTCTATCCCTTAATGGTGCTATTTGATGAACATAGATTAGAGTTAGAAATGCAATCTTTACCAAGTTGAATGTGGTAACTTTTTTACTCAAATTACCTAAATGTACAATTATGGGTAGATTACCCCATTAACTTCTATGGCTACCTGAATACTTGTGATTGAGATATCAAAGCTGTGTGTAAACATTAACTTGTAATTATACAGTTTATCCTGAATATTATTACCTATTATCTGGAATAATGGGTATGTGTCATGGCCAAACATTGTCATGGCAATTCCATAAGGAGACAGCAAAGGACCAAAGACAGATGCTAATACTAGAGTAATGCAAATGCATTTTTGGATGTGTACATTTCACCTGCATTAATACAAAATGCCAACCTATAAATTGGAATCAGCTTTAACTCTATTTTCTCACCTCGTAATCTTTCCTTGGAAGAATCTCATCCTCTTCATTTTGAGTTTCCCCAAGAATAGTCTGCAAATGATAAGAATGTCACCATGCAAAATACAAACTAAATTGCATAACAGCTTTTCCATGCCTTCTTAGATGGCATATGTGTTAAACAATGAATACCCAAAACAAATGAGAACGCTGTTGTCGGAGGGTTCTTCTTCTAAGTCAACATGCAAAGCTATGAAAATCTTGGTCAGATAAATAGCTAGATGTGTAAGTACTTCTGAAATCGGGTGTTGGACAAGAGCCCATCATGCAATGTGTTGTTATTTTAAACTAATCGTTCGGACTGGGCAAGCATCAAGCTAGTGCAGTTGTGCCAGAATCGAGCTATCATACAATATTACTACTGTAGTTCAGTCAGTATAATGAGAACTGATTCAAGAACACAACAGAAGAGGGTGGGGATTTCTCCAGCAAGAGTGAAGTCAGTGGGACACAGACTCGGTATATTCTTTGGAGAACTCGCACACAATATTTAGCTAATTGACGCTACATTTTATGGAAATTATCTCATACCAGTTCTTCTGGTGTGTGAGTCTCTCCATCCCTGCAGCAACAATGACAACACAAGCAATTCCGACAGCACGCCATCTTCGTTGTTGCCTCTTTAGCATCATCACCATCAATACAAAAACAGTAAAAAACCGAGACAGCCCACTCCAAATCCTAACAGAAAGGGAAAGTGTATTGGGGCGGAGCTACTCTGGCGGGCGAATGATAGGTAAATCCACAGATTTCACGTCCGTTCGCTCTGTCACGCCCTGACTATAAAAAAATGGCCATTGAAACGTGTAACCATTGGGTAACCCCTTCGCGGGGCGGGGAAAATAAACAGATCAGCGGCCAGTCTTGACATAACAAATCTTCTAGTCGAGTTTGTCGGTTCTTGTACTATCTCTGACTATTGCTTCCTCCAATGTCATGTGACGAACAAATAATATTTGTTAACCCATTGCATATCAATATTGCGCGTACTTTACGCATACATTCTATCAATGATGGGAATTCCGAATCCCTTTGGCGAGCAGGCTTTTGTGGTTCCGTTAACATGAAAGTACGGTTGTGGTATTATTACATTTCGGATTTTACTAGCTGAACACAGTTATAATAGGTAAATACCTTTTTTGTATGCGCTATAATCATCCAATATGTAAAACCCATCTCACCGCGTTAACTGTGCGCAACTTGATCTTTCTGTAAACTGAGAAGGGACTCCCATATTTTGCGAACACATGTTTCAAACGTTCATTCGGGAGACGGGTTGGTGATAAGAGCAATTCTACGTTGTAACTGCTGACTGATTTCAGAGGCGAACCTGCATGAGTAACTACAGACTTTGTGGAACAATTGAGAGAATTAACCAGGTATGTATATCTGGATTTGCAGGATTTTTATTAAGGTATACCTAACTACACTGGCTTACTTCTTTGTATTGTACATGCTCGGTTTATTCTATACATTGGGAAACGTGACTTTTTTTTAAAACCTACTTAGTTGGCACTGATGTGTGCTGGAAAGCATTTATTTCGCTAGGAACGCCCATTTGTGTGTCAGTGCGGAGTGTGGGTGATAGACAGCTAGAGCCCTTTATTGCACTGCTGGTTTGCTTCTAAAAGCAAAGCTAAGCAGGGTCGGGCCTGGTTACTAGTCCCTGGATGGGAGACCAGTGACGCTGGAAGTGGTGTTGGAGGGCCAGTAGGGGACACTCTTCCCTCTGGTCTAAAGATCATTCCCAATGCCCCAGGGCATTGATGGGGACAGCTGCCCTGCGTAAGGGGGTAATGGTGTGTTCCAGGCAACCCATTAACTCATGTTTTCACAGCCTTCTACCCTTGAAAATGCCCTGGATCGGCAGTCAAACCCGTAACTTACTACTCGTCAACTCGTACCAGATCGTTGTACTCCCAGTTACAGTTTATGAAGACACACACACAATTAATAAAAAATGGCGACCCCTGTTGATACTGTACAGACGCCGCCGCCGGTGGTTAACGGTGTGAAATAGAAATAATTAGGCAACATAAAGTAATTCCGGACATTGTAATCAAAACAGTACACATACGATTGTATACAACTACAGGTTATGTTTATTAAAAATGAAGCCAAAAATAGGTCGCCGACTAGAAATTGCTAGTATCAGCTAGCGCTAGCTAACGTCAAGTAGCCACTACTTCTTCTTCTGTGATATCTGGCAGATCGCAACCGACTAAATGGTGCATATACTGCCACCTACGGTACCGGAGGTTGAGGCCGGTCACGGCCCACCCAATTCAGCTCCACCCAACACACCCCACCACCCTAGTAAATTAATACACAGCCCACAACCCACCCACCCCCCACATCCCACTACCTACCCTCCCCCTTCAACTTCCCTTTCATCGACTCGTGAACCATCTCCCAGTAACGTCAGTAATACCCATAAACTCCCTAGCAGCACCCACCACAACATCTATCCTAGCATTCCTTCCCTTAACCTGACTACAAAAATTCACCACACTACACAGAAATGCCAAAAACTCAACCCTGCCCACCACCAATGACTCCTTACTAACCACACACTCATGCCTACACGTCTCAGTCAATACCACGTTACGACTCCCCGAACCTTGCTCCAACTCCAGGCCTACATCCCGCTCCTTCTCCACCTGTACACCTACCCCAATCCCCCCACTCTCCGCACTGCTTCAGCATACTGCAGGACAAATTTCTGTGTACACGGATAATAAAGTGCTATCTATCTATACGTGACCTTATCCACCACCTTAACCCGCTGTGCATCCGCTGCCCTCTTCTGAACCACGCACCCCCCAAACGCAGCACTGTGCTCCCCACCACAATTACAACATCTCACCTGGGCTCCTACCCCACACTTGCCATACTCATGCGCACCCCCACACCTACCACACCTACCCTGCCCTCTGCACACAGCAGCCACATGCCCCATTCGCTGACAATTAAAACACCTTAGTGGCGGTGGCACATATTCCCTCACATAAAAACTAAGAAACCCTAAGTGCACCCTACTCGGCAACGTTCCACCAAACTCCAACAGCACCGTGGGACTCACTTTCTCTAACCCTAACGCCCTACTGCCCGTCCATCTCGCTTCCAGCGCTACCCCTCCTGACACCACCTCTTTTAACTCCACCATAGACATCTCCTCCGGAACACCCGTGATCACCCCTCTTACCTTCGCTGCACTCCCAGGCACCATATACTTCCCCTGACCCCCATTTAACGCCTCCAACTTCAGCAGCTTATCCCTCTGCGCCACACTACCCACCACAATAAGCACCCTACCACCACTCAAACACCTAGCATCCGTCACCCTCCCAACCAAATCCCTAACTGCCGCAGTGAGTGACACCGGGTGCATCACCTTACCCGTCGGGGGCCAAAAACACCACAATCACCTTAAACACCTGCTCCCCACCACCTAGTGCCGGTCCTTCACCCTCTCCCAAGCTACTCTCACCAAACTCTTTCTTCCGTGCACGCTTCTTCTTTTTCCTTCGCCCATAACGTTATGTCTCAAACCCTCCCGCCACACCAACACAACAAACACTCCCATCCGAACTCCCCTCCACGCCGACCTCATTCCCGGTACAGCTGTCGCGATCTGCCACCACTATGCCAGCCAGACTGCCCACTCTCCGCAACTCCCTCACAAAAATCTCATCATATTCAATCACTTCCTTTCTCTCCTGCTCCAACTCAGCGGCAGTGGACCCCCAACCGGACGCCATGCCTCGTTTCCTACCAAAACGATTGTAAAGTCGCTGATTTGCTCAGCTAGCAGTCTCACACAAGCCAACGTAGCCACTAGCTAACGTTATCTTAGGCCATTGACTCTATATCATATAGACAGTATAAATGAATGGACGAACAGACGCCATTCATTGTTATTGCGAGCAAGTGAAGTCTATTATAAGCACTTTTTCGGTGGTAGCCGAGAGTACTGCGCAGCCTCACGCTGAGCGTGACGACGTAGATGTGACGTGAGCAACGTGTCTGAATGTTGTAATTCTTCTTGTTGCTTTGCCAAGAGAAATCTGAATCATTCTGAATCTTGCCTCTTGCAGAGGAAGGAGAGCATGAGTAGGAGTTGTCCATGAGCTTAGGAGCGGGAGCAACTATTGGTAAGTATTCTGATGAATTATTTTGTAATTTTGACTGTATGCCTCCACGTCCCCCCCTGTAACTTGAGATACAAGGTAATAGAGCATTTTATACATTGTCCTATGTCTTTATAAATAAACAGTGGACAAATAGAGTCTTTAAACTCTTAGGATATAAATGTATTCACTGTCAAAGTGACCCCTAAAAGTAATGGGAGTCTATGGAATGCTAATATAAGGTGATAGCCAGGTAGCCTCAGAATCCACCCAGGGCTGCTTCAACTTTCGGGTTCAAGCCTAGCCCCTTGTTGTATATAGGCCTACTACTGGATGGAACATGTGTGACGTCACCCATTGGTTTGTGGAGATTTGAGTCACCGAGTTTGCAGTTACCGGCGCAGCCGTCTTGGTTGCAGATGAGAGGAAGTCTAACAAAAAAGGTTGGCTAACGAAAAACAGTATTAAAACAAAATGTAATGTTACTTACCGGAAGAACTGAACTGCCGACTCCTTTGAGTGTCTTGTCGTACAACTGAATGCTGAACAAGACATTAGACGACCAAAGTGACACCGTCACTACATATCCACTCCCTAAAACGCCCCCTGCCGCCAATTTTAATTTAAAAAAATTGACCATAATTGAAAAAATGAACATCATTCTGAATATGCAGAAGACTTAAAAACTAGTCAATTATGAAAATGTTTACTGAGGTAATACATCAAGTGAGAAGTGGCTCATTTTCTCAGACTTCTACAGAAACCAACCTCCTTTTGCAACCGAATGTGTCGCCACCAGTTGTAATTCAGATAGAATGCAGGTTTAAGGCACTTCCACATTTGTATCACTTTGCCAAACCGGATGCTAGCCCTAGGCATAGGTCGGCCATTGTTGTTTTGCCTGGAACGCTACCAAGTTGTAAGTCGTGACTTGAAGTTGTAACTTACGGGCTAAAAAATGTGTCTGGAACGCAGCATAAGCCAGCACCTGGAAATTGAAGCTCCTATGGGGAGATTCTGAGGCTACCAAGGCACCACCTTGATTTAGCATTCCATAGAATCCCATTCATTTTAGGGTCACTTAGACAGCAAATAAATCTGAAGCGTTTAAAGATTCTATTTGTCAATTTTGTATTTCTAAATAAACACACCAATGTATAAAAGGCTCCATTAACTTGTATCTCACGTTATAGCCCTGTAGCAGCTGTTTTTGTAAAAATAGGCTAACGATTGTGTCACAACCATGCGACTTTCTGTCGCACAGTAGAGAAATTACTGTATAGCCCAGGAAAAGCTTGCAGGCAATCGGGGGGACGTGGAGGCATACAGTCAAGGGAGATGGCCATAGAGCAGGGGTGGCGGCAGGGTATGTATCGTGTTAGCTCCACCTTAGCCCCACCATGGAATATCAACTGTGCTGATTGCATTTCTTTGTGGCTTCGGTGGCACATGTTGTGTTCTGTTAATTACCATAGCTTTTTCTCACTCTCACTGTGTGTGTATGTTTCTGAGTGTTCAGGACAATGGAACATTGCACTGGCAGTTCTATTCTTTGATTAAATGTGTAGGCTACAACTTTGAAGAGAGAAACTGGAACTGGTATCTGATCCTATTATCGCTAGAATCAATCTTCAAAAACAAATATAGTATCTATATTTTTGGATCGATCTGCCCACCCCTACTGGATGTGTGTTGGGCAGGTTTGCCAAAAAAGTGAACAAGTTGAAATAGCGTGAATAGGCTATTGCGTAAACTCAGTAGTAGTGACTGTCCACGTCTGTTTGCTCTTGATGTAATTTTGCGTGTAAAAACAAAGGGGTCAGTACGGCGTGGTATTTCTAGCTCCTGGGAAGGGTGTTATGCTCTATTATATTGTGTATGTATTCACATTGAAATTCAGATGTTGATTTGAGCCCCACCACTGTGTGGATTAGCTTCACTGTAGTTTAGCCAAAAACAAATACTCTGGCACCGCCAATGCCGTAGACAGTCCATGAAAAGCATTGGAACAAAATATTGAAACTGAAATACCAAAGACTGAAAATACTTTGGTATGTGGCTAGTGAATTCATATGAAGTAAGGCTCAGAATGATTCAGATTTCTCTTGGCACAGCTATCAGGTTGCTCACGTCACATCTACGTTGGCAAGCTCAGCTTGAGGCTGCGCAGTATGCTCAGCTACCACCAGAAATGTTCTTCTAATTTACTTCACTTGATCTCTGTTGAAATGTATGGCATCGCTTCGTCCATTTTATATACTGTCTGTTCATAGGGTGCCGTCTTTCAGGTGGGACTGTAGTGGAAGTTTAAAGTGTTTACAGTACAGATATGCAGATATTAAGGGCTTTCACCTGGTTGGCTACCCCACACCTATTCCTTCCCGGAGTTGCTTCTTTAGAGACGCAAATACAGAGGATGCAGGGAGGTGTGAAGCATCACCCCTCTTCCTTGAAGACACAGCCTGAATGTAAAGACCAACGGAACACCTAAT
>JACXGM010006070.1:0-14083 GCA_016801145.1 Umbra pygmaea
ACACCATCATGGCCTATACTAGGTAATGTACAAAACACACACAGACTCAACACCATCATGGACTATACTAGGTAATGTACAAAACACACACAGACTCAACACCATCATGGACTATACTAGGTAATGTACAAAACACACACAGACTCAACACCATCATGGACTATACTAGGTAATGTACAAAACACACAGACTCAACACCATCATGGACTATAACATGGTCATGTTTTATTCCAGTGAAGCAGAGGGTATAGTGTTTTAGAAATTTAAGGTACTTTAGGGGAGGGTCATCTAGTTAGTAAAATTTCAATAAAGCTCAGTGTCATAGACCTTTTTCCTGGATTCTGCATCTGACCCTTTGCTGGGATTGTAATATCATGTATGCCTTCAGGCTGTATTATACTGTAGTTCAAATAAAATTATCCATGGATTATATTGTCTTATTATGCATAAAGGGCATGTTTGGAAAAGCACAGGACAAAGTTAGCCTCTATGTCTAAGAACTTGGAACTTCACTCCGTAATCTTTGCGCTAAACAAATATTGTACTTTGATTATGTGATGTGTGTTTGATATAATGTGATTTGTGTCACACAGTATATTAAATTCAGAAAACTTCTGAAGTTAGAAAGCAGAGATTAAATAATCCATCTTCTCATCTTTTCAGAGTGCTAGTGTTGGACAAAGGAAAGATTTCTGAATTTGACACTCCTACAAAGCTCTTATCCCAGAGAGGAATCTTCTATGGTATGGCTAAAGATGCTGGACTTGCTCAATAGCACTGCCATGAATCATACACACAAAAATAGCCATGTACATGTATACAACCTTTAGTGCCTTCTGGCAGAACTCAGAGTGCCAGCGAATGTATCCTAGTACAGCAGTTCTCTGCAAAACCTGGATAAAACTATTAAATATTCGTTTTTTGTATGTTGTTACTTTTTTACAAAAAAGGAAGTCAGATAAATCTGTCCCTATAATTTCCATCTGTGACTTTCAGGATGAAGCCACTGCTTTTTGTACTGTATCTTTGTTGTTATTTAAGATGTATTTTTTATTATTAGTTGAGTATGACTGCAATGTTTCCTCAGTTTAATGTGACTTATTTGTGAAACATCTGTAAAAACTTGAATTCTTTACTACCAAATTATTATAAATGACTTTACTAAAAGTGACTTTTTAATGTTTCTATGATAGATGTAATTAATTGTTCAGTGTGTACATTTTCATTTTAATGATAACATTTTTGGTCAATTTAACGATGCAACAGCAACATTGATAGCATCGTAGGACACAATCAGTGATGAACATATCTAGAGGGAACCTTTAAATAAAAAATAATTAAATGTTGTAGATTACAGATTGAAACATGGACACTATCAAGACAAAAAATGGCATCCAGAAACAGAACAAATACAAATGGTCTAGATTACATTTGATTGACTAGTAAGGTGGACTCCTTGTTACAAGCAAAGAATAGTGCCTCTTGTCAATAATATTATAGATTTAATTGCTTCATTTTAGTGTAAAAAGTTGTTACTGCTTTGAGCACTAGAGGGAGCTCTTTAATCACGCTCTACTTTGTCAGGCCACTTCAGTTTGGCCATCCACTGGAGATGTCTCAATATGCAACACCCCCCCACACACACACACACGCACACACACACACACAAATCACTAGCTCACCACTTTGCCGTGGCTATTTCCACGTGGTTACCAACTAAGCCACACAGGACCATATATATACCCTAATAACTGAGCAGCAATACTGTTTTGACGGTACTTAGCAAGCACACAAAAGCCTGACCATTATTTACCTGCACCTTTCTTTTAAGGAAAATAAAAATAAACATTACTTTGGGTTTCACTTTATTTGGATAGTCAAAATGAGTATTTGTAGATGATCTACAGGTATTTATACTATAACAACCCATTAAAAAGTGTGGGGAATGTATGCTAAGGTTAATTTTAGGGTTAGGTTTAGAATGAGTTAACTTAAGAGTAAGGGAAAAGGTTAAGTTTAGAGAGGATGGGGTTTAGGTTAGGGTTAGATTTAGTAGATGGTTAATTGAATCATTATTGATAGTCTATAGGCCATTATTAATAGCCTTTAAATCGTTTTTTAATAGTCTGTAAAGCATATACAGATAAACTAACCAAATAAAGTGTTACCTTAATTTGAAATTGTTTAATTGCCTTAGCTAAGGTATTAGCTAAGGTATTAGCTAAGGTCCCACAATCCCTTTAACGAAAGCTCAACCGCTGTTTTTACTCTGATCAAGCTTATTGATGTAGTGTGGTTTAGGCGTTCTCAGGATAGACTTGCTTCCAGACACCGAACTGAGGTTAGTGTTGCAGCTCCCGCTAATTGTTGTGGTAAAGATTAGAAGAAAGTAAACAGACGCACTATCTGTGCCTGGAGGCACAAGCATGCTTTCTAACTGAAAGGAGGGCTAATCCTCGATTTGCTCCCAGCAGGCTGCCTGACATCCTGCCCCACAAAACCAAACACCTCTGCGGTTCTAGTGACATCTTGGGGTCTGCATTCTCAGCAATGTTTTCGTGCGTTAACTGTGTTCTCTAAGGACAAGCTGCCATATATTCCAGTCAACACCAAAAGCTGACAGGTGATTGGTTCAGCTGAGGATGGACAATCTTATGGCGCCAGGATGCTGAGGAACTACTCAGTCTATAGGGCAAAACCACATGAGACAAGCTTGTTTAAAACTTCACTCCCAGCACCTACCACTGTGAGTTTACGCCTCAGGCACGAATTATGACGAAAACTCAAAACAAAAACTCAAGCAAAGACGTTCCTTTGGAGTTCAACAAAGCCAAGCTTGTTTTTCTAATGCCTTGTTATCGCCGTGTTTTCAGTATATTGCACAATACAGAATGTCTCTGCTAGTAGACAAATGCCAATATGTCAGCTTTTGGCACAGTAGATATTTTCAAAGAGACACTTAAAAGCCTCCAAGGTTGTGTTCTAAATCCTCCATAGAGAAGGATAAACATCCCAAATTGGCTGTGACAGGTTTTAGCATTAAAATTGAGGCTGTTCACCATTTCAAAGTAGTCACGAGTGTACTAATACATGAAATGGTAAGGGGATTCTGCATGGTTTGGCTTTTTCCACTCATGGACACCCTCTTTCTCAGTGTGTGGATTGGAGATGTCTATCTTACGGATGCTGTTATTGGACAGAGGTAAAAGTGGATGGAGTCATGTTTCGTATTGTCAGTTAACATACACTGCTCAAAAAAATAAAGGTAATACTAAGATAACACATCCTAAATCTGAATGAATGAACTAATCTTATGAAATACTTTTGTCTTAGTTGAATTTGCTGACAATAAAATCACACAAAAATTATCAATGAAAATCAGATTTATCAACCCATGGAGGTCTGGATATGGAGTCACACTCAAAATCAAAGTTGAAAACCACATTACAGGCTGATCCAACTTTGATGTAATGTCCTTAAAACAAGTCAAAATGAGGTTCAGTAGTGGGTGTGGCCTTCACGTGCCCCGTATAACCTCCCTACAATGCCTGGCATGCTCCTGATGAGGTGGCGGATGGTTTCCTTAAGGAATGTCCTCCCAGACCTGGACTAAAGCATCCGCCAACTCCTGGACAGTCTGTGGTGCAATGTGGCGTTGGTGGATGGAGCGAGACATGATGTCCCAGATGTGCTCAATCGGATTTAGATCTGGGGAACGGGCTGGCCAGTCCATAGCATCAATGCCTTCCTCTTGCAGGAACTGCTGACACACTCCAGCCACATGAGGTCTAGCATTGTCTTGCATTAGGAGGAACCCAGGGCCAACGGCACCAGCATATGGTCTCACAAGGGGTCTGAGGATCTCAAACCTCGGTACCTAATGGCAGTCAGGCTATCTCTGGCGAGCACATGGAGGGCAGTGTGGCCCCCCAAAGAAGTGTTGTTTAAGTGTTCCCTTTATTTTTTTGAGCAGTGTACTTTGCCGTCAATGATGTGTGGAACTGATAGAACTCACCACATGCTGGGTTTCTGCCCTGGTGATGCCTGCAAAGGTCTTTACCATTGCTGTCTGTAGTTCCTGCATGTTCTTGGGGCATTATTTTCTTCAGTTTTTCCTTCAGAAAGTGAATTGCATGCTATATTAGGTTCAGGTCAGGTGATTGACTTGGCCATTGCAGAACATTCCAATTATTTACCTTTAAAAGGTAGTGAGTTGCTTTTGCAGTATACAGAGCCTTGTGAAAGTATTCAGCCCCCTTAAACATTTCAACCTTTTGCCACATTTCAGGCTTCAAACATAAAGATATAAAACTGTATTTTTTTGTGAAGAAGCAACAGCAAGTGGGACACAATCATGAAGTGGAATGAAATTTATTTAATATATTTCAAACTTTAAAAAAATATATAAAACTAGCAACATTATTCAGCCCCTTTACTTTCAGTGCACAATCATGAAGTGGAATGAAATTTATTGGATATTTCAAACTTAAAAAAATAAAATAAACTAACAAATTGGGCGAGCAAATTTATTCAGCCCCTTTACTTTCAGTGCAGCAAACTCTCTCCAGAAGTTCAGTGAGGATCTTTTAATGATCCAATGTTGACCTAAATGACTAATGATGATAAATAGAATCCACCTGTGTGTAATCAAGTCTCCGTATAAATGCACCTGCTCTGTAATAGTCTCAGAGGTCCGTTGAAAGCACAGAGAGCATCATGAAGAACAAGGAACACACCAGGGAGGTCCGAGATACTGTTGTGGAGAAGTTTAAAGCCGGATTTGGATATAGAAAGATTTCCCAAGCTTTAAACATCCCAAGAAGCACTGTGCAAGTGATAATATTGAAATGGAAGGAGTATTAGACCACTGCAAATCTACCAAGACCCGGACGTCCCTCTAAACTTCCATACAAGGAGGAGACTGATTAGAGATGCAGTCAAGAGGCCCATGATCACTCTGGATGAACTGCAGAGATCTACAGCTGAGGTGGGCGAGTCTGTCCATAGGACAACAATCAGTCGTATACTGCACAAATCTGGCCTTTATGGAAGTGTGGCAAGAAGAAAGCCATTTCTGAAAGATATCCATAAAAAGTGTTGTTTAAAGTTTGCCACAAGCCACCTGGGAGACACACCAAACCTGTGGAAGAAGGTGTTCTGGTCAGATGAAACCAAAATGGAATTTTTGGCAACAATACAAAACGTTATGTTTGGTGTAAAAGCAACACAGCTCATCCCCCTGAACACACCATCCCCACTGTCAAACATGGTGGTGGCAGCATCATGGTTTGGGCCTGCAACTCTTCAGCAGGGACAGGGAAGATGGGAATATGGATGGAGCCAAATATAGGACCGTTCTGGAAGACCTGAGACTTTGATGGAGATTTGTCTTCCAACAAGACATTGATCCAAAACATAAAGCAAAATCTACAATGGAATGGTTCACAAATAAACATACCCAGGTGTTGGAATGGCCAAGTCAAAGTCCAGACCTGAATCCAATCAAGAATTTGTGCAAAGAACTGAAAACTGCTGTTCTCAAATGCTCTCCATCCAACCACACTGAGCTCGAGCTGTTTTGCAAGGAGGAATGGGCAAAAATGTCAGTCTCTCGATGTGCAAAACTGATAGAGACTTGCCCCAAGCGACTTACAGGTGTAATCGCAGCAAAAGCTGGCGCTACAAAGTATTAATTTTGCACGCCCAATTTTTCAGTTCTTTATTTGTTAAAAAAGTTTGAAATATCCAATAATTTTGTTCCCCTTCATGACTGTGTGCCACTTGTTGTTGATTCTTCAGTAAAAATTACAGTTTCATATCTTTATGTTTGAAGCCTGAAATGTGGCAAAAGGTCGAAAAGTTCAAGGGGGCCAAATACTTTCGCACGGCACTGTAATTTGGTTCATTGTCCATCTGCACTGTGAACCACAATCCAATGAGTTTTGCAGCATTTGAAAGACCAAGATTATAAACATTTAATGTCCTATTTTCACATTTTGTTTGGCTCTTATTTACCTAGGGTAAAAACCACTACTAAATAAAAAAAACATTAAACGTGTCACAATCACATACTAAACTGAGGACCTTACATAACCTTTACTAGCTGGAAGGATTACCACAGTAAACCATTTGCTTTATTTAGAGCGTCATTGCAATTACGATAACTCTGCCGGTGCTGATTCTTTGATATCTTTACAATAATCAACCTATTATTACCTACTTGTAGCTTCGGGACATATCAGTCATTCTTCACCCGCATGACAGGAGTTTATTAGGTTCAGCTCCAAATAATTTGTCTGAGACAGATGGACTAGAAGAGGTCATTTAAGGTAAGAGAGTTCTCCTACGTGACAGAATGTACCGTACTATGTGTTTTGCACACACTTTGGGATGTTTTGGCTGGTGAAATTGTGCGTTGCCCCTACAACCCAACACACGCCTACTGCTGCAGAAACATCACAACTTTACACTCTTCTTCCCTGAATCTGAACCCACAGTGCTATATGACCACCCATGTTGTCTCAAATTCTAACTGTATACTTTAATTGTTGATTAAATTACATGTTAAGCAATTTTTGTATAATTTGTTCGTTGAAAAAAACATAGTGAACACTAAGTTCTCTGAGAGGGCTTCCATTGTTCTGCTACAACATTATTAAAGATTGTAAATATGGACTCATTAGGAATCCAGAAAAAATATTATAAATCAGGGATCTTAATGCGCATTCTATAAACGTTTAATTTACAACAGTGCTATTGTTGTTGACATACTGTGCTTATTTTAGTGTTGTCCACATCTCTGTGTTGTGACTTCCCCCCTGAGTTAGAGGGAGGCTGTTGTGAAGAACACATGTCAGGGCCTCTTCCCCCTCAGGAGGCAGGAATGATTTGGCACGGGCCCTGAAAACCTTAAAGTTATACAGCTGCAATATTTAGAGCATCTTTACAGGATGCATCAACTCTCGGTATGCTAACTGCACTGCACTCATATGTGGGGTACATGGGCAGAGATTTGTGAACAGCCTGGTCCTTTTCTGGGACCAAAGCTCCCTTTCGTCCAGCACCACGAACACCACGAACACCAGGCCCCCCCACGGAAATTCGGATAGCCACGCCAGCATTGCACAGAGAGGGTTGCTTGAGTGGGAGCAACAGAACATTAATTAATCTGTTCTATTGACTTAACGGAAGACATTTTCCTCCTATGGATAGGGGATTTCAAACCAAAAATTTAATTATTTAATTTCAGGACCTGAGAAATTGAGCTACAAATGCCTGTTTACATTTTTTTTAAACGATTTGATGTTTGTAGAAATGTTAAACTGCTGTAGGGATCCTGTTTTGAACAGGTTACACAACCACCTACACAGTCCCATGATTGGTCAGTCTCAAGCATTTGGTGCAGGTAATTTGCATAACTTTTGGAACAGCTGCACTTTTCTTTCCCCTGCCTACGTCACTCATGCATCACCAAATGAGCCACTCTCTTGCCACTCACTCGCCACGCTTCCAGTCATTTACATTATTTAAGCCATCACCCCCAATAGTGTGTAAGCACCATTATCATTACGTACAGAGGATCACAGGTTCGACCTCTGGGTTGTTAATATTTTAAATGAAAGATACAGAGGATAAACAATAAAAACACTTTTCACAGCCCATTTTGCTCTTAATTACCATGGGTGACAATATTAGTGGAGCTCACTGCATTCCCTGTCCTCAGCTAAATTTTGCACTTTCATTCTTAAGTTAAGTAGGCTGTGGCTTGAGCATGTGTAACAGTTATCGCCTAATTCGGGACTTAAATAACTATCCTCTGTACAGAATGATAACTATCACCAGAGAAGTGTAGTTACTGTAACCCCACAAACCTGTGGTCCTTGTGAGCTCATAGGGGTTAAATGAAAAGTGTTCTCCAGGCAGATCTGCCTTGGAGGCAGAACATATTTGATTGGTTGATTCTAAAGAGAGGGTGGATCAACCAATAATTATGATTTACTTTGATTGATAATTATGATTTATATATAGCAGAGGATTACATTTTAACACTCCAGTGTGGTTAAGGTTAAGGTTAGGGTTAAGGTTAGGGTTAAGGTTAAGGTTAGGGTTAAGTTTAGGGTTAAGGTTAGGGTTAAGGTTAGATAAGTTTTGAATCAACCAATCAAATTATTTCTGCCTCCAAGGCAGATCTGCCTGGAAAGCATGTTTCAATACCTAAAACTAATATGGGCCCTTGGGAGGGAATGGAAACTACTACCGGTACTTCAATATCTCCGAGCGAGTGATCTAACCAATTTAAATTATGTTACCACCTCCCACTAACTGACTAGCCAATACACATCCACTACAATCACCCACATTTACCTTATTCTCTGCAGCAACCCCTGCAGCTGGGCAGAGCCCAAGTTAGTGATCCGGCTCATGGCACAACATAACCTTTCACCACCATCACATCGCTCAGGGCATTAAGCTAAAACTAAACCAGACAACAGGAGACAAACATGTACTGTAGATAAGAGAGACAAATGCTAAATTAACCAGTCCTGCAGTACATGCAAAGTGTAGTAAATGTGAATTCAATGTATTATTTTCATTACAATATTTTAATTTTATTATGTATTTTTGGATACAGTGTGTATTTATTTATGAAAAAATATTATTTTATTTTTCCCCATTTTGTCTACCCTCACAATTGGTCTTTTCCAAATTCCACTGACCTTTTTCGGCAGCTCCACAACTCATTGTACAGATGCTGAAAGGTGAGGGGCACTTCTGTGGTTCATCCAACCACATGTTTCCTTCACGTGGTTCCTCCAACATAGAAGCCTTTAGTCAGTTCATGCACGGGATGATTACGCTCACCATCTATACTTCCACAATTTCAATTACAGGTGATTGATCTGCACAAACGTAGTCACTGGACAGCAACATAGCAAGGTAGATAATCTGACTCAGGGCCGCCAACAGGAATCAGTGGGCCCGGGACAAACTCCACATTTAGGGCCCCCCGCTAAAAAAAAGACTGTGCAAAAACAAAATTTGGGCCCCACCTCAGGACTGGGCCCGGGACAACATTCCCGGTTGTCCCCCCTTGTCAGCTGCCCTGATCTGACTTATTTATCCCAAATCCTGGGCAGTGCTATGTCAATATGCGCTCCCTAGTGCTATGGTTCCAGGCAGTGTGTATTTCGGTAACACTTCATTTTGAGAGTCCAAAAAGTGTATCTGTAGATGCTCTACAGATTATCTGCAGACTATCAACAACATTTAAAAAAACGACTAACCCTAACCCTAACCCTAACCTTAACCATTCTTTTCAGTTGTGTCACATCTGCCACTAACCGAATGCCCTTCCTCATCTCCAATCCCAGACTGTCTTGTCATCCAGTTATGCACGCCTTGACTCTGCCTTCCCAGGCATTAGCTCAGTGTATTGAACTCCGTCTATTCCCCCCTTTGAGAATTGTTTGTTGTTTGTTAAGCACTACAAGACTGGTATATGACATAACCTTTTGCATCCTTGTTCTTAGTATATTACATGCACTTTGCGCCTTCGCTTGTTGAGTCTATTACGTCTGCGTTGTGCTTGTATTTGCATGATCTCCATTCATAAAAAATATGTTTCATCTGCCTCCTAGTAATTAGCTGTGACACTGCTGCTTTCATCACTTCTGTTCTTGCTCCTTCAATAAAATTATGGTGAGAATCTCTGTAATTTATCCATCTCATGCAGTCTGACAGGCTAATGATACTGTTGGTGTTATGAATTGAATCTTCACAAATCGTGACAGTTTTTTCTCAATGAAATGTAGTTGTTTTTCAGAAGTGCGTTTGAGGACAAAGCATGTTTTTAGGAATCATTTTACCAGTGATATATGATGATTTATGGTGGTATATGGTGATATATGGTGATATATGGTTGATATATGGTGGTATATGGTGATAAATGGTGATATATGGTGGTATTTAAAAGAACAAACTATCCATGATACAAAGGCAGCTTTTGTATGATGTACCAACATGTACTTGAAGTTGGAGGGAGCTAAATGTTATCATATGGCTGTGCAAATAGAGCCACAATCTGGAACCCATGCAGTACTTATAGTTTGTTTTAATCATATAAAGACAACTGCATGTTACTTTACATAGCCATATCTCCAATAAAACACTTGAAATTATACAAATATTTTGGAGGTAAGACACATAAGAAGAGCAATAGGCTGACTTTGATTCGTTTTTACAACAAAACTGTAGACAGCTGTTCCTAATCTATATTCTCCAGGACTCCATCTCGTTATACTCTATTAGTGTTTATAGAGACAGCCTCCATGAAAAACACCACCAGTATTACTTTTTTATTTAAGGGAACATTGAATTTAGCTGTTAGTCTACTTAGTGTAATTCACAATTATTATCATGACATCTGTCAGGTTGGCCATTTCATCATCCACTCTCTCCTTAGAAAATTAGATGTTGTATACCACAGTGCCATCTGTTTTGTCACCAATGCTCCATATAACACCCATCATTGCAACCTCTACAGTCTAATTGGATGGCCTTCACTACACACCTGGCGACAAACACATTGGATCATATCATCTACAAGTGTCTACTAGGCAAAACTCCAGCTCACCTAATCTCCAGAGCAATAACCTCTCTGCGTTCAAGCAGGTATATCTCTCTGATTGCCACAAAAGCCCACACCTCCTTCGGCCACCTCTCCTTCCATTTCTCCGCTGCTAACGATTGGAAAATACTGCAAGAATCATTGAAGCTAGAGTCCACTGTCCCTTTAAATACCTTCAAAGTACTACTATCAAATCTACTGTCAGACCATTGTACATGTTGACTCCACCCGCTCTCTTTGGCCGTTAATGCATTTTGCACTCTCACCCGCACAGCTGTCATTGTATATTTTGCACACTCCCTTTTCCACAGCCTTGGTCAATATGCCACCTACACTAGTGTTAGTTTTGTACTGCAACTTTATATTCTGATAAATCTACCTCTCTTTCTCACACCCTATATCACATTTTCTGTATAGTATATTGCCATGTGACTGTATTTACCAAATATCTACCTCCTCATGCTGACATTTGTTGCACTATCTTTACAAATTCATAAATGTTTAATTGGTTAATCTAAAGATCTGCACACTGTATTCTTTTTTAATTATTTTTATTCTGCACCTCTGCTCTTTTATCTTGGCCAGGTTGCCGTTTCAAATGAGAAATTGTTCTCAACATGCTTACCGGGTTAAATAAAAATGTAATGACACCACAATGTATAGTCACTTTTACAGAAACTGTTATGACTGTAAATTAGCACCTGGAATGATGTGTGACCAGGTGATGCTAATTGGCTAGCATAGCCATAGTAATTCCAATAATATTATATTAAACACTCACCGGCCACTGCATTATGTACACCTTTTCAACTGCTTGGTAATGCAAATAACAATTAGCCAATAATGTGGCAGCAAGTCAATGCATTTAGGCATGTAGACATGGTCAGGGTGATCTGATGAAGTTCAAACCAAGCATCAGAATGGGGAAGAATGGTGATATAGGTGACATTGAACGTGGTATGGTTGTTGGGGCCAGACGGACTGGATTGAGTATTTCAGAAATTGCTGATCTTATGGGATTTTCCCGGGGCAACCATCTCTAGAGTTTACAGAAAATGGTCTGCATTTTTTTATATTCAGTGAGCAGCAGTTCTCCGGGTAGAAATGTCTTGTTGATGACAGTGGTCAGAGAAGGGCCAGACTGGTTTAAGTTAATAGAAAGGCAACAGTAAGTGAAAATAAGGTCTACAAACGAGCATCTCTAAAAGCCCAACATGTCGAACCTTGAAGCAGATGGTCTAAAGCAGCAGAAGACCACAACGGGTGCCACTCCTATCAGCTATGAACAGGAAACTGAGGCTACAATTTGCACTTGCCCAACAAAATTGAACAATAGAAAAATATTGCTTGTTCTTCATTTACATTTACCTTTTAGTCATTTAACAGATTCTCTTATTCAGAGCAACTTACAGCGATAATAATTTTTTCTCTGCCCACTTTGGGCCTGTTACTACCAACTAAACATCGTTAAAATGCCACAGCCTACCTGAGTATTGTCCATTTATGACCACAGTGTACCCATCTTCTAATGGCTACTTCCAGCAGGATAACGTGCCATGTCTCAAAGCTCACATCATCTCAAACTGCTGTCTTGAACATGAATATGAGTTCACTCTACTCAAATGGCCTCCAGTCACCAGATATAAATCCAATCCTTTAATGACAAAATCTGGACCTAACCCTTTAAGTGCCAAATAAAGTAACACAGTAGACAGTAACATGTTTGGCATTAACAGGGATGTGATTTAAATCAAAGGGGGTGTCTAGTTTAGCTTTCAGTGACCAGATTACAAAAGCTTAAAATACTGTATTTGTTGATATCATATTTTTTTAATCATTTAGCAAACGCTTTAATCCAGAGCAACTTTCAATGTTTACGGGGACATCCCCTGGATCATCTTAGGGTAAAGTGCCTTGTTCAAGGACAGAACAACATTTGGCACAGTTGGGAATCGAACCAGCAACCTCCTGAATAAAGCCTGTCTGCCTAACCACTGAGCCATCTTTTATAAAAAGAAAGCTCAGTATATTACAAACAGTTAAGATAATATTGGGGACATGATATTAATTAATAAGTATTTTAATCGATCAGCCATAACATTATGACCCGTTATGCTTAATATTGTGTAAGTCCCTTTTTTGCCGCCAAAACAGCCCTGACCCGTCGAGTGATTGACTCCACTAGACCTCTGAAGGTGTGCTGTGGTATCTGGCACCAAGACGTTAGCAGAAGGTCCTTTCAGTCCCATAGGTTGGAAAGTGGGTCCTACATGGATCAGATTTGTTTGTTCAGCACATCCCACAGATGCTCAATTGGATTGAGATCTGGAGAATTTTGAGCCCAACACCTTGAACTTGTTGTGTTTCTCAAACCATTCCTGAACCATTTTTGATTTTTTGGAAAGGCGTATTATCCTGCTGAAAGAGGCCAATGCCATCAGGGAATATCGTTTACATATAAGGGTGGACATGTTGTCTGCAACAATGCTTATGTATGTGGTATGTCAAAGTAACATCCACATGAATGACAGGACCCAAGGTTTCCCAGCAGGACATTACCCAAAGCATCATAAGGCCTCTGCCGGCTTCCCTTCTTCCCATAGTGCATCCTGGTGCCATGTGTTCCCCAGGTAAGCAACACACACCTGTCCATCCACGTGCTGTAAAAGAAAATGTAATTCATTAGACCAGGCCAACTTCCATTGCTCCATGGTCCAGTTCTGATCTGTGCCCATTGTCTGCATTTCGGCAGTGCACAGGGGTCACCATGGGCACCCTGACTGGTCTGCGTCTACGCAGCCCCATACGAAACACACTGAGATGCACAGTGTTTTCTGACACCTTTCCATCAGAACCAGCATGTACTTTTTCAGCAATTTGAGCTACAGTAGCTTGTTTGTGCTTCAATGAGCCTTGGCAGCCCAGGACCCTGTTCCCAGTTCACCTCTTTTCCTTCCATGGACCTTTTTTGATACATACGGAACACTGCAGACCAGGAACACCCCACAAGAGCTGCAGTTTTGAAGATGCTCTGAGCCAGTAGTCTAGCCATCACAGTTTGCCCCTTGTCACAGTCACTCAAATTGTTATGCCTGCCTATTTTTGCTGCTTCTAACACATCAACTTTGAGGACAAAATGCTATCTTGTTGCCTAATCTATCCCACTCACTGACAGGTGCCATGATAACGAGCATATCAGTGTTATTCACTTCACCTGTTATGGCTGATTGGTGTATGTTACAATTTATAACTTTTAATCACAGTTCATCATTTCCAATATTACGATACAGTATATTCATATACATTCGTATATTGCAATATTATTAGTTATGGCTGCTTTGCAATATCATTTAGGAAATTTTTAAAAACTACATCGAAGTCAATATGGTGCACTGAGCAACATTTTTTTGTCTTTACTGCATAAAACTTTGATTTATTGAACTCACCCTGAGGTCT
>JACXGM010006070.1:14183-33690 GCA_016801145.1 Umbra pygmaea
TGTGTGTGTGTGTGTGTGTGTGTGTGTGTGTGTGTGTGTGTGTGTGTGTGTGTGTGTACGTGTGTTTGTGTTAGGTGTATGCATTTTAGACTACTGTAATATCATAGTAGGCTGCCTAATACATACGTTTCAATATCGACTAATATAGATAGTGATATAAATTATTTAAAATAAATGCTAAGATAGGTATTCCATTCGTCTGGGCTTATAAACACAATGTACACAAATATCATACTGTAGTTGCGCATTGAGGCAAATTGTTAAGGCGCCAAAGTGAATCGGATAATAACTTTGAACAACATATGTGATTTAGTTCAAATTAGGAATATGTTCAGACAGAGGGTGATAAGTTTCACACCTGCGTTGCATGCATCTAAACTAGTCAATCACAATCATTCAAATGACAGACACATATAAATATTAGAATTGTGATATCCGAGTGGATTTAACAAATGTAATATAGGCTTCAGATGTACTCTTTCGGTTTCCAAGTGTATCGTCTTTTTTTCCTCCATTGCGCAAGTCTGTAGCTTATCCACGCGGAAAAGGCGCTTAATGGGTTAAAAGGGGATACCAGCTCTCTTTTTCTAACAGGCAGGTGCCCCGCCAGTCCCAGCCCAGCTTTACCAATCTTTCAACATCTCATAAGCAATTAAACTGTCATTTGTGAGCAAGGGCGAGTTATGTGGTCAGGAAATCGCCGGGGAAGACGATTGGATCTTTTGGAGAAATGTTTTGAGTTATAAATAGAGCATCTTCATCTTTAACATTTTTAGATACCTGAACGAACACGAACTTGACATATTATTGTTTCTGAATTTAAATTTAAAGTTTAGGCGTGGCTACTTGAAAAACAAAATACAGTTTATCTAACTCTGAATATTATTTGAAACCGGTACACACTGGAGATGATGTGGTGGTTGCCCTTTCCTCGTTGGATCTGGTGCTTTGCGGTGCAGTATCTGGTTCAGTGGAGGGACCAGCAAGTCACTGCCATGTCTTTAGCCCAGTTAGCACATTCCGGCATCTGCCCCAACGAGATGAACCCCAACCTGTGGGTGGACGCGATGAGTACCTGCTTGCGGGAGTGCGAATCTGACCAGGTGAGTGTCCCCTCTCAACAGTCCTAAACATAAATAAAGAGAGCACTGCACATTTTTCTTTAATCAACACCACTGAAAACCTCTGGAATGTGGTCAAAAAATGGTCACAATCCATAAATACAAGCCGAGTTGCTTGATTGTTTGCACCAGGAGTCACATAAAGTCACACAACATCAAAGTGAAATACTGATGGAGATCATGCCAAGACGCATGAAAGCCAATAATAATTATTATTATACCATAATTATTATTCCTCCAAATATGATTTCTGAACCCAATCCTAAGTTAACACATTAGTATTGTGTTGTTTAAAAATGAATAAGAACTTATATTATTTGCATTATTTGAGGTCTAAAAACATTGCATCTTTTTTGTTATTTGACCAGTTGTCATTTTCTGCAAATAAATGCACTGAATGACAATATTTTTACTTGGAATTTCAGAGAAATATTCATTAGTAGTTTATGTAATAGAACAAAAATGTTAATCTTACCCCAAAACAGACCTATCAATAGTGAAACCAGAGACACTGAGTTTGCAGTGGTCTCTTAATTTTTCCACAGCTGTATTCTTCTCAGTGAAACAAACTTATTTAAATAATAATAATAATAATAATAATAATAATAATAATAATAATAATAATAATAATAATAATAATGATTAGCTTTATTTTATCTAGCGCCTTTAAAAGTAACTCAAAGCGCTTTACATAAATGATTGTTTCAACCATCATTTTTACAATAACAATTACAATTGTTCATATAATTCACATGATTAATTTGTGTATAATCATTTAAAAAATCGTTTTTTATTTTAATGAAACATAAACAGGATTTATTTATTTATGTTTTAATGTATTTTAACCAATCATATTAACATCCCCTCTTCCCTAGGATTGTGAGACATTTGAGAAGTGCTGTCCCAACGTGTGTGGGAGCCAGAGCTGTGTGGCAGCACGTTACATGGACAGCAATATGACCAAGGCTCCAGTAGAGCTGCCCAGAGAGGTCAGCTGTGACAAATTTGTGTGCTCCCAGCAGGGTTCTCGGTGTGTGCTCTGGGACGGCCAGCCTGTGTGCGAGTGCAGGGACCTCTGTGAGAGAGAACCTCACTTTACCTGTGCCTCGGATGGCATGACCTACTACAACAAGTGTTACATGGATGCTGAGGCCTGCTCCAAAAGAATCTCCCTCTCTGTTGTCACCTGTCAGCTCCATCTCACCTGGCCATACACCAGCCCCCCATTGCCCATGGTGACCACACTCCAGCCAACCCCAGCTCCCATCCAGAAGATACCCTCTCCCCCTCTCATGACCAGCAATCCATCAGAACAATTAGTAAAGGTAGGCGACACGGCCAGCTTCATGTGCCTCGTCACAGGATGCCCGCTGCCTGAGATCAGTTGGCAGAAGCAGCAGCCAGAAGAAAATGGAACAGAGAAGGTTGTGATGAGGCCCAATCATGTGAGAGGAAACATGGTGGTCACCAACATTGGCCAGCTGGTGATCTACAATGCCCAGCCTCAGGACTCTGGTGTGTACATCTGTACTGCCAACAACCCCTCTGGCTCAGCTCAGTCCCACCATGCCCTTACTGTGGTGCCAGGGGAGCTCCTGACTAGAGACCAGCCCAGGAACATGACAGGCTGCCTGGCCGAGGAGTGCCAGAGGCCCCGCGACACGGTAGAGGAGTGTGGGGGGAAAGAGAGGGTAAGCTGGTATCATGAGCCCAAGAGGAATAGCTGCTTCTCCTTCACTCACGGCAGTTGTAGCAGCGACACAGAAAGGAAGCCGTTTGAGACCTATGAAGCATGTATGTTGTGCTGTGGTCCAGAAGTGTCTGTTCAGTGTGGCCTACCCAGTCTGCAAGGACCCTGTAAGACCTACCAGACCCGCTGGGCTTACAGCAGCAGCACGAGACAGTGCCAGTCCTTCATATACGGAGGCTGCAGTGGCAATGACAATAACTTTGAGTCTAGAGAGGCCTGTGAGGAGATGTGCCCCTTCCCCAAAAACCACAGCTGTAAAATCTGTAAACCTAGAAGCAAGATGGTGGCCAGCTACTGTCAGAGTGACTTTGTGATCCTGGGGAAGTTGTCAGGACTGACTGAGGACGGAGACTCAGGCAATGCCCTGGTCACTGTGGAGGAGATCCTGAAGGATGAGAAGATGGGCCTCCGTTTCTTTGGCAAGGAACCTCTGGAAGTGACCTTCCTCAACATGGACTGGAACTGCCCATGTCCAAATTTTACTGAAGGTCAGGTCATTGTCATGGGTGATGTGAGGGATGGCATGGCCGTGCTGAAACCAAACAGTTATGTGGGACAATCCAGCCTGCGCCGGGTACGAAAGCTCAGAGAAGTCATCGCAAAGAATACCTGTGACATTCTTAAAGAGTTCCCCAGCAATCTGTAGGCCAGGGGCTTATGCAAAAAACAGGCAGACATCTTTATTTATCTGTTTCCTCCCCCAAAAGATTGCGTTTAATGCATTCAACATAAGACATCAAAGCAGAAATTGAAAAAGTTTAAAATGAAACAGCTCTCTTCTCTGTTCCATCTTTTTTACTAATCTGTATGAACTTTCCCATCGTGACACCTGCTGGCTGTTAATTGAAAAAATCATTTCTCAGGACACTGAAGACATTCATCAACCTTTTTTTCCGATCTAGATCTGTGCCTGTTCTGGACATTGACCCCTCAGACTTTGCATTTTGAAGTACTGAAGAGAAACAAAATGTTCTGGTGTTTCAAATTTACTTAAAAGTGATGTTAACCCTTTAATGTCCTTGCTGTGAAAAAACCCATTGTGTGCTCTACCAAACGGTTGAGTCGAACATTAAAGGGTAATGTTTATTCATTTTATGTTATAGATAATTCATTGTGAATGTTAAAGACTTTTCCTTACCTCTCTGAGAGAAACGATGACAATGTCTGTCTAATATACTGTATGATTTACAGTAGATTTGTCAGTGCATTTGGACTACAACTACATTCTCCAAAAATCTGAATGAGCTATCAATGATAAAGCACCTTAAGGCTTTTGTGATATTGCTATTTATTGCTCTGTAAGCTGTTTTTATCCAGTTTACTTGCTTTAATATGTCTTTCCACAGCAGATTCTATACATTGTTTCTTTTAATTATATATGTTTGGAACATGCATTGACATTCTTCATTTTTGTAATATTTTATGTTGTCTTGTATATCTTCAGTCACAGATATCCAAATCCCAAAGATGTAATGTATATAGATAATAAAATATTGGACTATATGTGATATTTTACTTTTGTAACACTTTTTATGCTTATTATTATGTTACTAACACCATCATTATTGAACATTATTAGTACATTCATTTTCATCAAATAATTTGAATGATCTGGTGACATTAACTGTAATAACTACAGTATACATTATTCAGTATTTACTATGGCTATTACACAGAAAAACACATACTGGAAATAACCACTAGTTAATGAAAGTGTAGGCCTTGTTACAATGGTTATTACTCAGTCATATATTTTTTAATTCAAGAAAATGGTTTCAACATTGCTATCCCCAGTATATTTGATGGTAGGGACTGGATGTAATTACATCTAATTCTATAAAATTGTGATGTGAATTATTGCCATGGTATTATCAGGTCAATCGAAAGCTATAGTTATATGTTAGAACAAGAGAATGTGGAATAACACATGCAGAATATTATTTAACTCAAAATACAGGGTGCTAATATCTGTACCATTTTGAAGCAATAGTTATATATTAATACCAATGTAATAACTATGTTGTTACTACAGTTTTTACTGTGTTCATTACAAAGTAATTGGGGAAACCTAAAATAAAGTGTCACCTAGTCTTATAGGCAGTGTACGCAAAATGACCATCCTGCATTTTCAGCTGTAACGAAATATACACAGCCACGTACGTACAGTAATGTCGTTTGTAAAGGTTAAACGAGGTAGCATTTTAAGACTCTGTTACAGCACATCTGTAGTTGTTTATCTTCCACAGCCATGAGCCAGGCAGACTGTAGAGTAACTCATGGGGGAATTGCACAGTGTAGTACAGTAAAAGATCTGTACCTGGGTGGTTTGTCTGACAGGAGCGATGAAAGAGAGAAGGATAGCGTGCGGTGTCCCCATCCACCCTGTTTGCCCCTCTCCCTCCCCTCTGCCTCCCTCCTCCCCTCTCCTTGGCCCCAATCTCTCTCCTCAACTTACCTCTTCACCCCCCATCTCCCCCCAACACTCACAAACACAGCACCCAGTGGCGTAGTAAAAACTTCACTGCTTTTGTTTTGCCTCCCTCAATCCCTTCTAGTTGTTGGGTAGATCCGCTAAGTCGTAAACCTCAGGTTCCCTCCACTTAAGGAGTTATGTTCTGGATGGGGGTTCAGTAGGGGTGTCCCTCCACCTCTGCTTCTCTCATCTCAGGGAGAGCGGGAAGCAGTGTTACCCCAGTTTGGTGCTCCATTACAGGTTGAACCTCCTGGGATCTTCGGCCTCCGGTGAAAACGGCTTTGGTCGGTTTCAAGAAGGAGAAGTATATCATGAGCTGTAGTGCTTTCTTTCATGAGGTTAAACACAATATATACCTGTTTGTTTGTTTCATTTTCACCATTGACATAACCGAACATTGATACTGTTATTTAAGATGTAATGCGGTTTGTAATGAACATATTCACACATCTGGGATTTGACCAGCAGCATTGCAGAACAAGCACATTTCATTATGTTCTCTGTCATAAAAGTTAAATACTCTGAAAAGGCCATACTAACAGGGCCTACTGTGAGAGGTTGTGCAGCCCTTGCAGAAAAATAAATAATTTCATTACTCAAGTAAAATCTGACACAGTTTGAAAATTAATTGCGCAAAATATTACTAGTGAAGGTCTACATGTGATACTTGGTGGAATAGTGCTTCAATAGTGCTTCAATAGTGCTTCAATTATATCTGTGAAACAGGTAACACTTTATTTGTCTGTCTGTAGATGATTTACAGAGTATCAATAACAATCTAGAAAACATCAATAACATTTCAATAACATTTCTGTTACCTATCTACTAACACTTACCCTAACCTTAAACCTCATCCAATCCCTAAACTTAACCATTTCCCTAACCCTTAGCCTAACCCTAATTCAAACCCTAACCCTAACCTTAACCTTAGAAAACATTAACTATGTTTTTTAGTAGTTGTTTATATTGTGAATACCCGTAGAGCATCTATAGATGGTCATTTTGACTATCCAAATAAAGTGAAACCGTGAAACATGTTGAATATCATTTCTATAATTTTGCTAAATTTTAGGACAGCATCCATTTTTTCTCAAATTGCTCGACCTCAGTCGATTTCTTTCAGTCTTCAAATCTTCTCTTAAATTTTCTAACAAATTTTCATCTAAATGAATTCAATTGTTTTGTTTTCTCACAGTAAACATGAACTGTTTGTAAACATTATGTGTGTGGGTCATAATAATGGACTGCTCACAAATTCTGAGAATAGAGCGTTCTGTCAATCTCCAACAATCTTTGAGTTATGCATTGGTATTCCATCTGCATTTCATATGGGTAGGTCTAAAAACTGTTTATTGAAACACCTGGTTATAGCTGTCAACAGAAATACTACCCAACTGTAGGCACACCCCTCTGGCAAATACCTCTCAAAATCATCAGCAAAGCTGGAAAAGGATCGCTTGTTCATAAACAAATGTCTTGGCTGAAAAAATGTTGATGTGCCTCAAAGGAAGAAATCTACATGTTGATTGTAATGATGGCATCTTATGCTAGAAAGGTATTCTGTATTTTAAACTTACTGCAGTAGGGTAGACCAGGGTAAGTTGACACTGCCAATTATTCCCAATTGCAATGCTGTGTTAAAATGTACTGTTTGTATGAATCCCCTATAAGCATCCACTTGGTATGTCAACAATGAGGTTCGACAAAATCATGTTTTGCATCTGTAAATGTACAGTATATCCATATATTTGCTTGTTTTTTCAGTTTTTAATTATATGATTATGAAGTAATGTCACAAGGGGATAGGGAGAGCTATGTTTAAGCTATTTGATAAATATAGAATCCCAAATGAGTTGCAACATTTATGGATCACATGCACGCACCACTATGCAAAATACACACATATTTCAGGCTCTGCTGTAGTTTGTTATCATCACTTGCTCTGGTACATAAATCAAAACAGCACTGTGGGCTACCGAGTGCACATCTATATGAATTGAAAATTAGTAGGATAAAGTAGATGGATGTTTCAATTGTTAAACTTGAAAGATGATTATCTTTTCTGGATTATCTTCCATGATTGTCACAGTATAATATTAGAGTTAGTCCTGTTAGGTCTACATACTGTACATGAAGTGATCGATATGTGATCTATTTCCTGTTGTCTGTACAGTAGAGCAGGGACTTATTATAAAAATCACGTTTTTACAGCACATACACAGAACCTTAAGAAACCTCCACATCATGTGTTTTAGATTAAAGAGAGAAAAAACAGTTCTGTTGCCAAATGTAAAATAAGTATCTCACTCTCATAAAATAAAATGTTACATTTTGTAAAGAATAATTAATATTTATCTAAAATAATGCTATAACAATTTCTATTATATTGTTTGATTTCATGTAACAAAAGATAATAATTGCATACATTTTGACAGCTAATCTGACAAATCCAACAACATTATGGGTCTGGTTGTAAAACAAATAAGATTAAGATATCACATCTTTCACCTAATATTAAAAATACCTTTTAACCAGTATCTCCTGGCACCGAGGAAAGAACAGCCAGACATGTAGGTTACTAACTCTGGACTCCTAACTGTCTACAATTAATTAATTCAATAGCATTTGTGGGAAATTTACATGTTTTCATTTAACATCTGAGGAACTATCTTTTAAGGATTAAACCACATGAATGTAGCTACATCGCCAGGTGTAGCCATTAATACACCACCAGGTTTTAAACTTTCTGTCTTTCTACATCAGGTAAATTAAAACAACACTTTTATATAATAAAAATGCTATGCTTTGGTCTACAAAACCATTATTCATTTCTATTCAAAGAATGTGTTATGAGGAACATGTGTGAACCATGTTTTATAGTGCCTTTTCTCAGCAGGTGATAAGTTCTGCATCTTATGTTGTTATTGTTATTTTTTGGTGCACAAAGTTAGATCTGTTGTTCTACATCTGATGCTGTTATTGATATTTTAGGTACAAAGGATTTGTTGTTCTTACTGTAATAATCATTAATAATCATTATTTTATTATGGGATTGGGTTCACATATTCACCAAAGCTCATTCATAATTGCAGAATGTTGTTGAACCTATCTGTGCGTTGCTATGTGGCTGTTACAGCTATGCTCCTAACTTTCAAATGTTCTTAAGTTCTTGCCCTGAGCACTACCTGGGTGTGCATTAGAGGCTTTGGTTCGAGCCAAATGATATAGGGTGAGGACGCTATCTGAATCCAATTGGTTAGTGCTGGGATGGAATAAAAGCATGCATACCCCGCGTGAGTCTACTGGACCAGGATGAAGGTACAGAACACTACACTTAAGGGATGAATAATGTTATGTTGCATTATTCTGTTAATGAGGCATGTCACATATATAGTTGAACCAGAATGTACATAACTGCCTGTCATGAAGAATTGAGAGCCATGTCCTCTCTGACCTGTATATTTCTCTGTGCGCCCCTCTGCGTTCTCCCCTTAGATATGATAGTGTGCTGGAGAACAGATTATCTAGCATGGTGGTTTAGAGCCTCAACATTAATCTTCTACATCTGCTATGGCCATATTACAGAAAATTTGGTTTGAAAAGACAACATAGTTAACTCATCTGGTAAGGCAATATTATGACATATTCCAAAGGGGAGGAAAAACTATTTTCGAATGAAAAGATACATTAGATAATGTTACTTATGAAAATACATTTTAGGTTCCATTCCTAATTATATTGGGATGAACAATGAAGTACAGGGTGAAGGGTTAGAGGATAAGGTTAGCTTAGTTAGGATTAGAGTTAGGATTCAATTAGGGTTAGAGTAAGGATTTAATTTAGCCTTAGAATAAAGTGTTAGAGTTAGGGTTAGAGTTAAGGTTAGAGTTAGGATTAGATTAGGGTTAGCAGAGCATAAAGTTAGAGTTAGGATCTAAATTAGGGTTAGGGTAAAGAGTCAGATTTAGGTTTAGATTCAGGGTTAAGGTATAAGAGTTAGGGTTAGAGTAAAGGGTTATTGTACAAGAGTTAGTGTAAGAGTATAAGGTTAGTGTTAGGGTTGGGTTTAGGGTTAGAGTTGGCGTTAGAGCACATGGCTAGAGTAAAGCAGGGGTATTAAGTTCTTATCCTAGAAAGTCTGGAGATTGTGGATTTTGTGTTCTATCTTATCATTAATTGCACTCAACTAGAGTCCCATGTCTAAATAAGTCCCAGATACGAGGGTTACAATGAACAATCAGAGTGGAAGTGGCCCTTGTTACATGGTCCAGATTTGGTGAGGAAGGAGTTTGGGTATAGGGGTTTAGGGTATAGGGTATAGGGTGTAGGTTTTAGGGTTAGGGGTTAGGGCAAAGGCTCCCAAACTTTCTAGCTCGCGCCCCCCCCTTTACATTGTAATTACAGCTCACACACCCCCACCCCAGAAAAGAAAAAGAAAAATACGAAATATGGATATATATATTTATAGTTTTTTTTAATTTAGGTAATATTTTTATTTACAAATAACAATGTAAATACAATCAAAATGTTATTCATGTCCATGACTTCATCATGTCTATGCATTTGTCTCTGGAATTCAGTGCTTCGCTGGCCTACCGGCAACTCGGGGAAACACAATCCAACGCACTCCACGCAGCTCGGGGAAACACAATCCAACGCACTCCACGCAACTCTGGGAAACACAATCCAACGCACTCCACGCAACTCTGGGAAACACAATCCAACGCACTTCACCTCTGCTCTGCTGCACAACTTGACTCCTGAGAATTTTCTGGCATTTATCCAAATGATTGAATAAACATTTTTAAATGCGTCCTATTGTAACATGTATGAATATTCTTCCGATTAAGACAGAGGATGAGAGTACTTTTTGTGTGTATTGTTATTATCCGTGATCTGTAAATTGTTATTATTTCAGCTGCAGCTCAAAACGCGGTTCTGAAAACCTCAATTGGCTCATCCGGCTGTCTGTAAAAAACGTGTGGAGTGTAGGTGTAAATTAGTGCCTTCCATATTGAATAAACACAGTTATTCCAAAACAATCATCTCACTTAAATGAATGAAATAGTTTGGCCTGACACTGGGAAAACACAAAAAGCATATGTCATCCCTGTTTCAGGATGTCATAGCTTATTTTACTTTTTTTGCCTTTTAAATTTTCACTTGTGTTTATCCAAGCAAAGCCCTGCGCCCCACACTTTGTGAACCTCTGTGTTAGGGTATAGTGTTAGGGTATATGGTTAAAGGGTTAGGGTAGAGTGATTAGGTTAGGGGGTCAGGGTTTAGGGTTAGGGAGTTAGGAGGTTTAGGTTTATGGGGATAAGATGTAGGTTATAGGGTTAGGGCATTGGCGGTTAGGAGGTTAGGGGGTTATGAGTTTAGGGTATGGGGTATAGGGTTTACTGTTAGTGGGTTACGGGGTTAGGGTACAGAGTTTGGGGTTACGGTTTAGGGTTAGAGGGTTAGTGGTTATGGGGGGTTAGGGTGTTAGGATATAAGGACAGGGTATAGGGTTAGGGTATAATGTTAGGGTTAGGGGGTAAAGGGTTAGGTTTTAGGGCCCTATTTTAACGATGTTGCTATTATACCGGTGGGATAAATGACTCTTGTGCCCGACGTAAATCTAAAATGGGTAGGTCTAAAGTAGCTACAAAGTCATAGGTGCGGTTTGGGCGTAACGTGCAATAAACCAATCAGAGCGTCATCTCACATTCCCTTTAAGAGCAGGTGCGCTTGTTCCAAGGCGGATTGCTTTTATAACGGCGGATTGCTATTTATTTTTCTTTTTCACAAAATGTAAATAAAAAATGTCACAAATACATACTTTACGATGTTTTGGGCTCACTCTCTCTGAATTACGAGGTTATGAATGCATGGTGATATTTTTTGCAATGTAGTCTAACATTTGGCCGGGATTACTTTGCTTACCTCACTATAGACGATGCAGCAGCTCTTCTGTCAAATAAGCTCTCCTCTCCCGTTCTGCTGCATGGGGCATTTGGGTAACGTGGCAAGTCCTCTATAGCATCGCAAATGACTTGTATGTTGATGTATGTTGATTGAATGGGTTCCCTTGCAGTTGATGTATATATTTCAGTACGAATTATTCAGCCTGAATAATTTGGGTAAATGTGTACACTTGATTTTTCACATCTTCATGGACACCACAATAATTTCCCTTGTTTGGTAATATTTTTCCTGGTAATTATGTATGGGTTTGCAAAAATGGGAACTGCTGCATCTGTGTAGATGAGAGAAGAAAAGTGTATGCGTGTTGTGCACACACTACATTATGGGCAAGGATATGCGCTTAAAATAGCATCTGAATAACACACCACTGACTTTATCATCTGAATAACACACCACTTTAGACTAGATTTGTACTGGTCTGTGGTGGAATTGATTTCTGAAACTGCAAAATAGCACCAGGGAACATTTACGCTGGAACATGCCTCCTCTTTTCGCTCAACCCCACCAGAGAGTACAAGTTCATTCCCTAATTTACAGATACCCGTCTGTGGAAGGAAAAGTCCACTGTTCATCGGGTGCAAAATAGGAATGATACATGCGTCAGTGTGAAAATTCAACTGCGCTGGTTGCAAAAAAGCGGTTAGCGTATAGGTTCAGGGGTTTAGGGTTTAAAGAGCAGGTTCCACAGCATCATCTAGTGTTTGATCAAAGAAGCCCCTAAATATTTTGGTTTGTCTACAACCATACTTATAACTACACATTTAATACACGTTTAATAAAAATGAACAATCACACCTTATTTTGAATATCTTTGAAATGTTATTACTTTAGTCAACTAAGCCATTTGTCATATCCAGGGAAAATTGCTACTGTAGATACAGCACATTAATGCAATGAGCATCTTTACCCTCTAGATGTCAGTGCAGGACTGATGAATTCTAGTGTATTCTGGATGACTTCTATTGCTAAGGTTGTATTAACTGTACACAAGCAGATCAACTCTAATATTGGGACAATACTTCTACTTACCCTTCTGCCATTTAGGTACTGTACCTTGGTTAATCATAGCATAATTACAATGGATTGCGTGTAAAGCAATGACATCAATATGTGTAAAGACTTTTGATTTCTCTTTGGATTCTCTATCTTTTTATACCATTACTTAACCAGTCAACGTCAGTATAAAGCAACTCTTATTTCCACCACCTGTGAGGAACATAAGAGGTGGAGGAGGAGTAATCAATATTAACAGTCTTGCTCACAAACAGAATGGCAGAGATTTCACCATAGAAATAGAATGGATAGAAAGGCCATTCCAATTCAAATCAATGTAGTAGAATGGTCAGAGCGGCAGCCATTTTTATGTGTACCATTCCATTGCAAAGGTCTAGCCTAAAACCGCATTAAACCGATTTGTGTGTTGTCACCGTGACAACTAACAACAATCGCCATTTTGTTGTGTACTAATCGAATGACCACGCCAAGCAGTTCAATGTCCTTTCTATCCATTCTATTTCTATGGATTTTACCCTGGCGGTCAGAGGATTATAACCCGGGACTTTTAGACACCAGTCAGATACTCTAACCAGGTATTAAAAGGGAATGTAAGGAACAAAATGTGTCTATGCAACGAAAACTTTTACAATCATAAGTGAATAATGCTCGTATAGAGATCCTCTAAACAAAAAGTACACAACGAAGAGGCTCAATTGCACAACTCAGAAATAATGTAGAAGTGAAATATTTAAGTTTGTGTGTTTGTGAGAGCAGTATGATGAGTGTGTGTGCGTGTGCAGGCTCTGTAGTTTTAAGCTTTTAGCGTTGCTTGCCGAAGCCCTAGGCTAGGGGTCATCAACTCCGGTCCTGGAGGGCCAAAACACTTCTGATTTTTGTTCTCTCTTTCTAATAAGGGACTGGTTTATACCTGGGAAAGCAGGTGATTGCAATTAACTACTAGGTAAAATAAAAATCTGAAGTGTTTCGACCCTCCAGGACCAGAGTTGATGACCGCTGCCTAGGCTATAATTGCACACAGTGCAAACGAAATTGGAACAACAACTGTACAAATTGGACATGTCATTCTATAGGAGTGACCAAGTAAAATCTAGCCTAAGCCAACCGCTCAATACAAAAGAGAAGCTAACCAGCAAATAGCTTTCAACCCTAGATGCATGTTCCATCAATTTGATAGTCAGTGGTTTCTGTTGAACTAGCTCAGCTGCTTTGTGTGCTCCACTGTCTCTCAACAAGTTAGGGATTGTGCTTGGCTACACACACCTGTGAACGAAGGTTTTGTTGCCGGTGATTGGTCGGTAGACTCAATCTCAATTCTAATTTCACCATGAGTTTCTCGTGAATTTCTTATCTGCCAATGAAACAACAAACCCTTAATTTGACTGTCTTGCAGGGGCATTTTGTCATCACCTTTTGAAAACATTTTTTGTAAATAACATTAACTTAGTAAAATAAAATGTCTGGTTTTATAGATACAAAATAAAATGATTGCCTGCATGACTTTACATTGAATATATTTCTAAATGACGTCAGACATTAGTAACGGACTCCAAATGCAAGTGCAAAGCCTTGACTTTACATTGATAGCTTTATTCTGCAGACTCTAACATTCCAAGGACACAAGAACAGTACAGTGGATGATAAATATGCTAGAATTCAAGTGGCCAGTATATATCTCTCTCTGAATCTCTGTCTATCACTGTCTGGTTTGAGCATAGTATTCGCAAAATTGTTTGAAATGGCTGTTTTTCTCTGCGATATGCTCAGGCATCTACGGTAGGTGTGCAAGTATTCAGATATTGTATAATGCTTTGACTGGACATGTGAAATTTAAAACGTTTTCATTATGAGTCATGGTAGTTAGGACCATAAAGAAATGAGAAAGATGTATCATGTATCAATGGATATAAAAAATACTTTCTATGTGAGGTAAACAATAATGACATCTGCATATCTGAAGGGGAGTTAAGATAGAAACTAGCCTATTAATCATCCCAAAAGCACACTTATAGATGAAAGCAAAAACTAGCTGGAGACAGAGTTCATTTTGGAGAGATATGCTGTTGCGTTTTTAATAGACCCCTTCCCTTCATAATTTTTATTTATTTCACATTTTGCAGGATATAAACAGTTACAACAGAAAACATTCCAACCTACAAAAGAAAATGCATGTGAAATGTTTTTGATTATTCCCAGAGTAATACAACTATCTAATGGACTTGTGCATGCAGTCATGGTCAAAGGTTCTGAGAATGAAAACAAATATAGGTCTCAACAATGTTTGCTGCTTCAGTGTTCGTAGATCTTTTTGTCACTAAGTTACTATAGTATACTGAAGTATAATTACAAGCATTCCATAAGTGTCAAAGGCTTTTATTGACAATTGCATTACGTTTATGCAGAGTCAATATTTGCATTGTTCTTTTTCAATCCACACTTTGATGCTGTCACTTAACTTCTTGTCAACGGGATTAAGGTCTGGGGAGTTTCCTGGCCATGGACCCAAGATTTCAATGTTTTGTTCCCTCGAGCCTCTTAGTTATCACTTTTGCCTCATGACAAGGTGCTCCATCATGCTGGAAAAAGCATTGGTCGTCACCAAACTCTTCTTAGATGGTTGGGAGAAATTGCTCTGGGAGGATGTGTTGGTACCATTCTTTATTCATGGCTGTGTTCTTAGGCAAAATTGGGATTGAGCCCACTCCCTTGGCTGAGAAGCAACACCACACATGAATGGTCTCAGGATGCTTTACTGTTTGCATGACACAGGACTAATTGTAGCACTCACCTTGTCTTCTCTGGAGAAGGTGTTTTCCGGATGGCCCAAACAATCGGAAAAGGGATTCATCAGAGAAAATGACTTTACCCCAGTTCTCAGCAATCCAATCCCTGTACCTTTTGTAGAATATCAGTCTGTCCCTGATGTTTTTCCTGGAGAGAAGTGGCTTCTTTGCTGCCCTTCTTGAAACCAGGCCTTCCACCAAAAGTCTTCACCCCACCTGCTGCCATTCCTGAGGAAGCTCTGCACTGGTGGTGCCCCGATCTTGCAGCTGAATCAAATTTAGGAGATGGTCCTGGTGCTTGCTGGACTTTCTTGGGTGCCCTGATGCCTTTTTCAGAACAATTGAACCTCTCTTCTGGAAGTTTTTGATGATCCGATAAATGGTTTATTTAGGTGCACATACTAGCAGCAATAACCTTGCCATTCAAGCCCTTATTGTGCAAAGCAATGATGACGGCACATGTTTCCTTGCAGGTAACCATGGTTGACAGAGGAACAATTATTTCGAGCACCACTCGCCATTTAAAGCTTCCAGTTTGTTATTCTTACTCAATCAGCATGACATAGTGATCTCCAGCCTTGTCCTCATCAACACTCTCACCTGTGTTAACAAGACAATCCCAGACAAGACGGCCACTCGTTCTTTTGTGGCAGGGCTGAATTGCAATGGAAATGTTTTCTTTTGGATTAAGGTCATTTTCAGGGCAAAGAGGGACTTTTCAATTCATTGCAATTCAATTCAATTCCATCATCAACACTGAGTGAGTAGACTTTCTGAAAACTAGTATATGTGTCATTCCCTAATCTTTTGACCACGACTGTACAATTAAATATGTTATCACGTGCAGGGACGGACTGGCCATCGGGAGGGTTGGGAGTTTTCCCGAACAGTCGGTCCATTTCGGGCCGTCATATTTTACTTTGACGGCCGGTCGGCCAGTTACAGTCCTGGGCATATTAATATAGGTGACATAGGCAGAAATGGACTGGCTGTTGCATCCGTAAAAGAGCAAACTGCACTCTGGCCCGGCCATCAAAATCGAGAGAGAGTTCCTTTATATTTAGATGAGCAGAAACCCAGAGTGATTGACAGACGCGGGGAGCGACATGCATGGCCACCCCCCCGCCGGCCTCTCCATCCAAAGTCCCGGACCCAATTTTTGTCCCAGTACATCTCTGATCACGTGTTATTAAGTTTGAACCAAAGAAATCAAGCAATGCCTAATCCATCAGTGTGAATTTGGCCAAACAACTTGTCCAATCACACAAACACACACTCTCCCCACAACAAACAAATATTCTCTCTCTCTCTCTCTCTCTCTCTCTCTCTCTCTCTCTCTCTCTCTCCCCCCCCCCCCCTCTCTCTCTCTCTCTCCCTCTCTCTGTCTGTGCCCTGTCCACTAACAGCTGGCTGCCACAGTGGATCCCGGGGTGGGGGAGAAGTGTCCTTTCCGTGGTCTGAGTGAAACCGTTCAGCATGCGTTTTCTGTTTCTGACAGGCTGATGTAATTGACTACCTTATTAGGAACTGTATATGAAAGGTTAGGGGTGGTTTTAGGGTTGGGTGTTTTGTAATGGGGCCCAGATATTCCAAGGTAATGAGCGCAACTTGTATTTTGATAAATTTTTTGTATGCTCAGGCTAAACTGGCCATTAACTGTTGGATGGTCTCTGCACGTATTAGGGTGGAATTTGGTTTTTACAAGCTTACTAATAAGGTACAGTCATTTTAGGAAGTTTGGAGAATCCGGGGTGCTGTCTGTGTGGTGGGACATGAGGGGATTGAGATTTTTCTGTGATGTACTGATGGCTTGTTGTCTGCATTGTGATGTCTGGTGCTATTATGACTGTGTTATTGTGTGGTGTCCTGCTTTACAGGTTCAGGGTCAATGGGCTATGATATGGTCCAGCGTGGTGATATATGTGTTATACAGGCTGTAGTTTTAGTTGTTTGTTTATGTCGTTGGGTAGCGTTGGTGAGTTGTACAGTATTGGTTTTGTGTTTTTGGGACTGATGATGTTGGTGGTATGTCTTGGAGTTGTACGACCATGGGTTTTTTAGGGGATAATAAATATGGGAGCTTCTGCTTGATCTTGTTTCAAATTGTTTGTGTTTGTAGGATCTGAGGAAAATATATTGCTCTAATGTGGTCATATATTTGGAAGGAGGTTAGAAAGCCTGTATCAACCTTTCTCAATAGCCAGGCCATGCTGGGTCTGTACATAGTCATGGTTTTTCTTAATTTTGGACCTGATAGGCGCTCTGCTCATGTTACACCTTTACTTCATGAACTTCACTGGCTACCTGTGGCATCACGCATCCACTTTAAGGTATCGCTGCTAACATTTAAAGCATTAAATGGTCTTGCCCCTCAATATTCCTGTCTGACTTACTCCACCCTTACCGCCCTGCCCGGTCCCTTAGATCAGCTGAACTTGATTTATTGTCCATCCCTCGTTTCCGGTTGTCTACTGGCGGTAGAAGGTAATTTAGTGTTAATGCTCCTAAATTATGGAACTCGCTACCTCTCACACTACGTAATACCTCATCCATGGCTATATTCAAGACCAGTCGTGGGCCGTCAGGGCCTGCAAGGCCTTCTCTGCAGGCCCAAAGATAATCAGAATCAGAAATGTATTTTTGTACTTCTTTAATATATTTTTTAATTTAATACATTTTTTAATAATATATATTTTAGAAAGTTCATTTAAATTAGTCTATCTGGTGATTTCATTGCTACAGTACGTTCTTTTCAGTTGCCTTGCTTTTAGCGCAGCTCATATAAATGAAAGCTTTTATCCAACAAGATTTTTTCATCTGTGTTGTCTCCGGGTAGACTAGGGCATTCAGAATTCCGAGTGAATGCGTCTGCTGTTGAAGCCCATCAGGACCATGTTGTTGATTGTCATATTTTTAACCAATCAGATTTCGACTTTATTATGATGGGTGTGTTCTTTGACCAAGTGTTCTTTGCCGGCCTAGCCTTACGTCAGCATCGTTTCTGTTGCTGATAGGAGGGGCAGTTCAAAAAAACGTTCGCCATCCGAACAACAACCCAGTAGGCAATCGATGGTGCGCCGCCAGCGTTTTGTCGCAGGCGGGCCGCTGGTGTCTATAATGTCGTTCAGCCAGCGGGCCACCAGCTTCTGCCGCTTTTCTCCGGATCTAATTTGCATCAGTTAATTTGCATCTCTGTCGGCTTTCCACCAGTGGCCCGCTCGCGGCGCACCATCGGCTAGCCACCGGAAGAGAGCGGTTCTTCTTCTTTGGGTTTATTGGCAGATCGCAACCTGATACCTGAATGATGTATATACCACTGCCTGGCAATCTGCTCGGGACTCGCCATCTTTTTCCAGCCGGAGCAGAAATGTTACGTGTCGTTTCTGAAGCATACGGAATCTACTTTTTCGCTATTGTGAACTCATGTAAGTACCGATTAGGTATATGGTTTAACCAGACTGTATTTTTGTTGGTCTATTCTAGTTCGCTAAAAATAAAGTAACGTCATAGTTTGACAAAGAATCGACTGAATGTTAGTTTTTTAGTTAATGTAACTGTTGATGCATGGGCTAGTCGTATTGCTAATGTAAATAAAGCAGTCAGAGCTGCCATTTTTTGGGATAAAAAGCACTATAACGTTTAGATTTCTCAACCGATTTCAAATAACTACTACTGTATACAGACTCTACTGCATTTAGCATATTTGTGTTTTTGTACTCTGTGTATTTAATGTGTAACTGTGTTGTCCTGCACGTCAACGCTTTGTCTGGTCCAGGTGCGGCCTGCTGTAGCGCTCAAGGCCCCATGGCTAACCTCTAGTGCAAGCTAGCTAGCTAGTATGAAGCTACTGTGGTAACACGACACAATGATGAAATTACCTTGGTTTTCTAAATACATCCATCGTTTATTTAGATAAGCATGTTATTGATAAGGAACAACAAAAACCGGTTGCTGCGATAACACAAACAAAATGTAGCCACCCAATCGTGCTACTACCATGGATTTATAAGAGAACACGAACAGTAGCTAAATACCAGCTAGCGCTAGCTACTAGTTTTCTTCTTAGGATTTATTGGCAGATCGCAACTACATGATTGCATATACCGCCACCTACTGGTTATGAGCGTGGCTGTCTGACACCCTATCCTTATATTCTCCACATCATACTGGTTTCCCTACTAAACAGTATAATCTCTTTATCACTTTCCCGAGAATCTGTTCTCAATCGGCCTACCTGGTTAATTTAAGGTTAAAAAAACTATTAATTTAAATCGATTGGTTGAGAAATGTTAGTGTGTTTGTTCCCATTTATTAACTTTTTCTACACACAGCCATCATATCTGTTTAGTGACATTATTAACACTTTTTTTATACAGACAGGTCTAGTTACTGGAGG